>OFHU01004023.1:0-51874 GCA_900245905.1 Lacerta viridis
CAAAATTTCACACAAATTTTGCCTGGATCAGATAGTTGGAGATCTAAAACATGCTACATCCTCAAGAAGCTAAGCACAATCATCCCTTTGCACCCAACACCAACAGCAGATGCAAACATGTGTGCATTAATAGCACCACCCATTGAGGAACAAGGATAAGTCCTCAGAGAGTGAACAGTTTAAGACAATCCTTGCCAAGTAAATATTTCCTCAGCACAAAATCAGGTATGTAATTCTGAATGACTTTTATTCTGTTTTTTCCACTTCTGCAAAAAATAAGGAGCCCCCTGACTCCAAGCTTCAAGTCTTTCTTACCATATTTTTGCCCGCCCCCAAACACAAATCCATAATTTCAAAAGGGGTTGTCAATATATACATTATTTCTCCTGGCAGTTCCTCCATATCTAGTCCAGCTTGCTATCACACTAGAAAAGGGGAAAGGCTTCCGATGGCAAGATTAGCGAAACATATTATTCCTGCTTTTTGTAACTTTAGATTCCAACTTTCATAGTTCCCCCAAGTTCTACATTTAGCCACATATCAACATAGCTATTTAAATTGCAACCCCTTTTGTCTGAACTGTGGATTATGTTCACTATGCAATTCATTAAACTTAGATCATAATAGATATTCAATGGTTGACAGCCCTTGGTACTTGCTTCCTGCATGATGTGTGCCAACGATTGCATAAATCAATGACTGTGTTGTTTATATGCACCTAGAGATAAAAGGCAATTAATAGCCAGACTTTCAAACCACATTTTCCACTCAAGGTTCTGGAATTGTATTTTTTTTCCCCACCAGACTGCAGCTCATCAGGATAAGAAGGCCTGTTGTTTCTATGGTAGTGGAAGCTGGCCTATTTGGGCAAATGGGGCACTGCCCCACTAACCTCAGTCTGCCCTCAGTGAAAGCCCACATGCCTGTCTTCTTACCTGCAATCTGCCCAGGGGTGGCCCTGGCTGTCAGCCACCTCCACCTGGGTTTCAGCACTGCCTTTGTAGAACTAAATGAGGATCAGCATGGGGAAAAACCTAGAATTGCTTCTGTCCATCATGGGCTCTGGCTCCTGTTGGCCTCCCTGTTTACCAATCTCAATTCATAAGCTTGTTGCTTGTCAATCTGTACATTTAGACCAAATTGTATTTGCACTGTTGGTATGAAAGTGAGTGACAAAATGTTAATACACTATTGTATCTTCTTTTTGGGTGTGTTGTTGCTTTTTGGACCAGTTTATGATAAGCCTAAAAACCTCAGGATGATTTTTAAGATCTACTTAAAGGCAAGAACTAAAGCACAGGAGTCAATATTTTCCAGAGAATACTAGAAGAGACTTCAGTAGTAATAAACAGCAACAACAATTAGCATTTGAATTATAAAGCACTTTAAACAGCTCAATCCCTTACAAGGACACTTTTAAAAAGGTCATAATTATTATCCCCATATTGTGAGGCAGAGTACAACTTTTCTGTTCCTTTGACCATTCACTGCAACAGAAGTGAGATTCAAAGCAAGGACTCTGGAGTCTTAGCCGCAATGCTACACCAGCTCCGCCTGGAAGTTTATTTTCAGACTTCCCAATCGCCCCCAGATTTCAAACAGACTGGTTGGGATCTCATCATCTTTGAAATACGAGCCCCATGGGGCATCAAGCCACAACTCAGGCATAGAAACTCATTAGCTGGTTTTATAGATTTTTGGCCTTAACGTTAACTCGTCAATCGGACTTCTTCATCGCTGCCATTCCCCAAAGTGAAATTAAACTTCTGTTTTGGAAAACAACTCTGTAATCATCTATAACAATTTAATTACATATAATTTTCAACAGGTGCTACTCGAATGGCTGATTAATCAAAATCAAATCAGCCCCTAATTGTCACAGAAGGCCAAATCCACCTGCTGCGCTTTTGGAAGGAAAGCAGAACGGCATCAGAAGAGGGTGACTGGCCACCGCAAAATAGGCAGGCAGCACACTTTTTACACCATCACCTCCTCCTTGCCTGATTTTGCTGCGGTCCTGTGCAGGCTTGCAAGAAACCAATAGTTGGAACAGAGCAGCCCTTTTCATACTTCAGGTACCCCACAGCACTTTACAGTAATTACTTAGTGGTATGGACTCTGGCTGTGTAGGCGAAGGCAGCAGCAATTATACTCACAGTAATAATTCATGCCCAGCCTAGTGCATTCAGATCCATTTTATTGAGATACATGGCTTACCTCAAGCACCTTGAAAATTGCGCCAGAGTTGTTGTTGTTTCTATTTCTATCAGCAAACCAAGAATAACAAGTGGACCTGAGCAAAAGGGAACTTTCTGTTTCTTGCTGGTCTCATGGAAAAGGCACAAACTGCTAAAGCGTACATGAGCACCATGGACTCATGGTTTCATTCAAATATGCAAAGTGCAGTGGTACGGAGGAATTTGCCCCCACAGCAACAAAATAGCATGCCAAAAACCATTTCCCCACATGAAACGTCAGGTGCTACAGCCCCTTTTACCATGAGAGGATGTTACAGGGTCCATGGGGAGAGGCTCATCAGAAGCAAATTGTGTTCCACTGTTTCCGTGTAAATGAAAAATAGAAAAACAATTATGATGAAACAAAATGAAGAGTTTTGATTGTTGGAAACGCTTCAAACCAACTTTAGCACACCTTGGAGCCCGGCACGCTTCCCCAGCACGAGTACCTGACTGAAGCGCTTTTCCTTGCTGCCGTCTCCTGTGCTATTCAGCAGAGTTATCTTCTTATCTTCTCTCACGCAACGGTGTGTGTGCATACCAGCAATTACAGACAACAAAGTCCAGCTTCTTTCTAATCTAGAAGCTTTTATTTACAAAGCATAAATCTACATTCCTGGAGAGACGCAAGCCATGTTGGTGGCTTCTCCCTTCTCTCCGTTCTCCGGACACAGAATACAGGAAAAAACAAGTATCACATTACAAAGTACAACAGTACACAGAGCATCCGGTGACGCTCTTCCTCCTGTGGGTGGGACAACCGGTTGAGCTTGTTAACTCTAAAAGCTCCAAACCTCTACACAAAAAAATGTATTATTGCTTCTCATTTCTAATTCACACTGGTGGAGCTCTAATATAAATAGGACTCTGTGGCTAAAACCAAGGCTGTCTTTAGCATATGCAGTGCCGGGGTGCAAAGATCTACCCAGCGCCCCAAAATTTAGGGCAGCCTGGAGGGAGGGAAGCCAGCACCGTGGGTGGGTGGCGGGTTCCCCGGGCGGGAAATGAGCTCGCATGCGGTCGGCGGCCACGTCAGGGGCTCCGCCGTGGACAGTGATGGCGACAGCTGTTGCTCGGTCTCTGAGGTGGTGGTGGTAAAAGCTTAAGCAGCTTCAGCGGTGGGCGCCTACCGCCCCCCAGAATTTGGCACCCAGGTGCCACGTACCCCTTGCATGCCCGGATAGAGACAGCCCTGGCTAAAACAACAACAACAGTGCTCCCTTCAGGGCATTGGGGTTGGGGATATGTATCCTCTTCAAGAGAGGGTGCTGCTGTACATGCAGGATATAAGGCCTTCTGAGGAGATTCAGACTCAGTTTTTTCTGGTTGGAGTCTGATATGAGCACTACCACTTCCACTCGGGTGGTGATGGTTGCCCAAAGACCTTCAGAAAAAGTAGGAATGAATTAGGCTGGGGGTATAAGGATAAGAGTTCTGGCCAGCACCCATGGCTCATTCCACGTTGGGCTGCCAGGCAGTGCTGACTTTACTACTAGGTGCTGCCTCTCGCTGACATCCCAATGAGCCCAGCAATGGGGCAAACCCTGGCAGGATGTCACAGAGGGCTCCCTCCAGGTGTTCTTGGCTTGCGACATCCATCATACCTGACCGTGCTGGCTGGGGCTGATGGGAGTTGCAATCTAAAACATCCCAATGATGGGGAAGGTTGGGTTCTATATCATCTCAATTTGGCATGTTTGAACCTATCCTCAAGATTAGCTGGCATGTTTACCCAATGTAGCACAGCAGCTGCGATCTTGTGATTGTTCTCACAGCACTCCTGATAATTATATTTCTACAACTTCTACCTATATAATTAGGGCAGACCTAAACAGACTGGTGAAAGTTAAAAACACTGCACGCGTTTTGTAGGAGAATGATGGGACAGTGACTATCGCACTACTCCACAGGAAATGTATCAAACAGGCCGCAGGCTTTTGTGTCCCTGCAGCACCTTCTCATAAGGATTTGTTGACTGACCGTTCTCAGAGCTGACTTCCTCATTGGCCCATTGGCGCCTTTGCTTTCGGCCCCAGCCGTACCACAGACACGCCACAATCTATTGATTTATTTACTCCATTTACCAAGCGCCCAACAATAGTTTTCTGGGTGACGTACAGAATAAAGCGTTAAAAATCACAGTTTCAATAAATCAAGAATCAATAAAGCAGGAAATAAAGCAACTGTAAAAAAATAACTGTTCCAAGGAAGAGGGTCTAGAGATTAAAACATGACAGCAACAATCAGCTAATACTGAAAGCCAAGAGATACTGTAAGTTCCACAGAACAAAAGCAACTATGCTCAAACCATAACATTATAAAAAGATCTTTAAAAGCCTGGGTGTAGTAATGGGTAATGATAGAGTTAAGCATTATCTCAAGTTATTATGGGTTGGAGCTAAGACTCTACAATTTAGCTTGTTCTTGTGGTTACTTTCATTTTCCTATCCAGTTGTGTGCTAAACTGTTCATCAAGAGGCTGTTGCCTCTTTTCTGGGTCTTAAAATTTAGTAACCTGGTCTTATATATCAAATTAAAACTGTGGCAACAAGAAAAAAATAATCAGATATCCTATGGGAGAATTAAGGGATTCAATCCAGAAACAGAAGAATGGCAGCACTCTATGGAAAGACTACGCCACTATTTCTTTGTTAATGAAATCATTGAGGGAAAACAAAAAATGCCTATTCATCTGGTATCAAAAAGATTCTGAGGTGGGTCTCTGATGGGGCACTCTACAGTTCACTGCTCACTAAATGTCACCATGGGGGAGCACTTAAGAGACAGGCCTAGTTTGAAGATCTTGGGGTCTTTGAAGACAATATCTTTCAGATACAGAGGAATCAAGCTATGAAGGGCTTTAATGGTGGGCTTAGGCCTGGAAACAGGCCAGGTGCTAGGGAATCTTTCACTACCTTCCAGCACTGACTATCAGCCTTCTGGTTGCCATTGCAACCCCATACCATCCCTGGTTCAGTCATAACCTTAACCGTAACATTTTGCTGAAGGTCAACTCCAACCATTCCTCTGATTCAGATAATGCAAAGTCCAGGAGATATATGACTTCATGGATGATTGCCTGCTAGCCTTATACTTTACCTCTTTATCTCTTCTGCCGTGTTCGGCACTTAGTAGTCATAAGGAGCGGACGTATGATATACACTCTATGAATAATCTCCCCCCAGAAACATGAGTAAGGAATAGAACTTGGCAGTATAAGATTCTCTTATACCGTAGCAGAAGAACACAATGGGAATTTACTAGATGGAGAGTAATCAAGACATGTCTGTATAAGTAATGGGAAATCCTCGCTACTAAACCTTGATTTTGTTCCCATCTTCAACATGACCTCTAGTGTTATAGCTCCCAGAGCGTGTTCAAAGTGATGCTGACTTGGCAGAATTGCCTCCTCAGACTCCTAAACCAAGCGTCTTAAACCTCGTCCATCTTACTTTCATTGGGAGTCGGATGTTTGAGGAGGAGCGAACGAAGTCTCCCATAAGAGTGGAGAAGAATTGATTGACTTTATGCTATGCTCTTGTTCCGTTTCCTGCCGTAAGTTTGGACCGAAAGGGTGAGAAGCATTAAGCGGAAACCATGTGTCTGAGATCGCCGAGTAATTTGTTTCAGCATCAGCCTTAGAGGTGCGTCAAGTACTTAACTTAGAAGAATGTTTCTCATGAGAAGAATATTATAAACAATTATTACTCAAGGCTTGATATATCCCTGCCACTTGCATCCGAAACCTAAGAGTAGCTCCTTCATGATTGAAATAGAGCATAATAGAGTTGCTGGACCTTTCGCAATGACTGAATACTCTCTTAACCATGGTCCACATTGAGTCTATGTAGAATTCTGTGTCGCATACTCCGACACCTATGATTTATACTTCTCTAGTCCCAATACGCATGATTTGAAATCGCGTTGATATCACCCAAGTACTCCTTGACTATACTGGCTGGCTATACGCGGCTGCCTGCACCAGTCATCCTCTCTTGAAGGGCTGCGAGGTATTAAACATGGCAATCAATGAGATATTTGCCCTGAAGATGATTAATTTGACCAAAACGTGTACTTACTCAATCAATATTGTTATGTTAATTTCGCCAAGCGCACACTTGCGTTTGCATCATCAGTGGTTTGTAGAGACACCTAGCAAGAAGGGTGGAATTCACATCTGAGGCTACGCTCTTTAGTCGAGGCAGCTATTCAACCATTGGGAGTTGCCTCCTTTCCGACTGGGATATAAGGATTGCCATACTCGCGCCAAAGAAGACTCAGAAACCTCACACTTACACTACTCTGTCCTCCCTTCCTCCTAAAGGATTCTAAGATGAAAATATTTCTCTCTTAAAAGTGTTTGTTTTCGTGCGCCCTCAAATTCAATCCCACCCCCCCAACTGTCACACTATAGAGTTCCCGATTCTGTCCTTACCTTGCCACCCTATCACTTTATATTAATAAATCTAGAGGGACCTCTAACTATTTTGAGAGTCACATCGGAATGCCCCTCCCCCCCCTGCCCAAGCAAGAAGCTTCGATAGGCCGGCTTATATCGCTCGGCGCTTCTAGGAAGTGGCCTCTTAGGCCTCTGTTTTTAACTCTGGGAGTAGATCACAATCTTTGGGGAGTTGGCCACCCCTGCGTTATTGCGTCCCTCAAAACTTATTTACACTGTTGAATTTATCTTAATGCTGTCAGCCTTTTCAGCTGCACACAGTTATTTCCCATATATCCAATAAATTTCTAATCTTCTCTAAACGTATGTTCGTCTTGTTCTCTCGTTCTATATGTCAAGCTGCGCATATTCTGTCAAGTTGCCAACCTGTTTTAGTTGGGACTTTGCTCGTTTTCCATTTTTGAGCTAACGAAACACGGGCTGCAGTAGTGGCATACATAAATAACCTTTTTTGACACCTGGGAATTTTCATCTGAAAAATTGGTCCTCCCCTTGAATGTTGGACTTGAAGGGACAATAGGTTTTTTTGGGTGGGGGGAAGTACTTTTAAACATTTTTTTTTCCAATTCATTATGGATCATTTCCCAATACTCTTTTACCCTATTACGGGTGCACCACATATGAAAGAAAGTTCCCTCAAACTCTTTGCATCTCCAGCACTTATCTGACTCAGTCTTAATACATGTTAGCAAGCCTACTTGGCATTAAATACCATCTGTAAATCATTTTCAAGTAGTTCCCCTTCAAAGAATAACACGCTGTGAAGTTCAAGTCACTTTTCCTCTGGGAAAAACTCTGGAAAAGCTAGGTGCATGATGTGTGGGAACGTTTTATATAATATAGTAGCAGAGTTAAACATTCCTTATTTGAACCTTCACAGCGGCAAACGCCTCGCTGACTCGTTTTGAGTCTTTCGTCCTTTTCCTGATCGTCAATCCCTTTATACCCCTCAAAATAAAGACACACATGAATCTGATTAATAGCCAAAGTAAAGTGATTTACTGACAGATTCATTCATGTACATATTTAGGTTACTAAACAAAAGATAAAACTTTGTTGTTCAGTCGTTCAGTCGTGTCCGACTCTTTGTGACCTATAAACTGTATTAGTGAGTCTCTTAACACGTCTTTCAGCAGCAGCAGCAGCAGCCTAACCGACCAACGGACAAAAACTAACTGACACAAAGTGGCAGTTGGTCCTCCGTTTGAATGTTGGACTTGACTGACAGCATCCCACATAATGGAAGATAGAATAGATAGATAGATAGATAGATAGATAGATAGATAGATAGATAGATAGATAGATATGTATGTATTTTATTCTCAATGTTGTGGTGTTTGTTAGATGTCTGAGTGTTTTTTAAAATAATAAAGTTTAATTTAAAAAAAAAGATATTATTACGGCAATTGGCCCATTGTGCACGATTTTTCAAACAACATATATAAGGTGCTACTGGAAAGAATTTTCTATTTTGTTTCAGCATATATATACTTAGCATCCACATAATGGAAGTTGAGAGGCAGGGTACCACTGAATTTTGGCGCCGCACAAGGCGCAGCTGAAATTTTAGACCCGGGGGGCCACCACTGACTGTTCGATAACAAAGGTGTCATAGTCAAAACAGAATAAGAAATAAGAAATTCCTTCAAGTAGCACCTTAGAGACCAACTAAGTTTGTTCTTGGTATTGTTGCATTGGCCGGAAAGGCCCCATCTTCTGAGCTACGCCAATAAAACTCAGAGACTTGAGGGTTGCCAGGTCTGCTTCCAAAAAATAGCAGACAAGCGGGGGGGGGGGTTAAATTAAATTAAATTATATATTTTCTTACAAACATTTTAACACGTATTAAAATACCATTTCATCATAAAGCTTTTGAATAAAAAAAATGTCCACTATTTTGTGTGTGTGTGGGGGGGAAATATTGAACGTAATGTGAAAAAAGTAGACTGTCCACTCAAATAGTGGACACCTGGCAACCCTACGCAAATCTGCAACCCCGCCCAAAGGTCTGGGCAGGGGTATTTGTAACATTTCAGACAAAGGATTTCTATTTAACCAATCATATTTCATTAGCTCATTTTAGTTTAGTACATTACCTAATCTAATACGCATGCGCAATAAGCATTGCCAACTAAACCTTGATCCTAAGAGATTGTTACTTTCTGTTAGTGTGCAGTGCATGGGAACCAGTGTTACGTGTAGCCATTTCCATGTGTCAACTTAAGTTCTAGCTCATGAATGCATCTTTATGATTGAATATTTGCTTGTTCTTCTATCTTGGTGGGAGATGGCATCTTGCCAAAATCATCTGTTCCTGAAAGCAGCAGGTTACCATAATTCTCTATAGAAGCATATTAAATGATTTATTGGGGTTCACATTATCGTATTCATTGTGGCACCTTTGGGCCACTGCTACAGTATGAGCTTTCGTGTGCATGCACACTTCTTCAGATACGAAGGTGTCATAATTCCCTACATTTCAGTGAAATTAGAACGGGTGTCACTGGCTGCGCTTTTTCTTGGGCCCTGAGAAGCCAGACTTCCTTACACAAGCAGTTTAACGTGAAATGTTTAGCCCGACAGGAACAACCTGCTTAAGTCTAAAGAACGCATGAAGGGGTTAATACTGTCCTATCTCCTCTCCGTCTTTTCTTCTCCAGCCTAAACATCCCCAGCTCCTTCAACCATTCCTCATCAGGCTTGGTTTCGAGACCATTGATCAGGGTGTAGCAGTGGCCCAAAGGGGCGACAATGCATGGGGGGAGCGGTGGCCCAAAGGGGCGACAATGCATGGGGGGAGGAGAGAATTTGAGAAGGAAGTGTTTCCAGCAAATCCAAGAAAACTCATTCAAGTTTAAAATAATAATAATAATAATGAAAAAAGTGTGTTCTTTGTAATTTTGCAAAATATACACGTTAACTGCACAAAAGCTACCTCCGGAACCCAGTGCTGTCAAGTATCCTGTTTTCCCCGGGATTCTCCCTTATTTTAAGCAGTTTCCTGCTGCTCTCCCTTATTTTTTATTCCTTAATTTCCGTTTGCTCCATGCGCGGAGCACATTTGCTTGCTCCCCGCTTGGAGTTTACATTGCTGCTCCGCCCACTTTTGCTTCTGGCTCCGCCCACCACTGACATGTGACTGTCCCCGGGATAGGTGAGACTGCTGATCCCTTATTTTCAAATCCGAAACTTGACAGCTATGCCGGATCCTGATGTTAATTTTTTTATTGAACTTCCTGGTTTTCCAACGGCTGAAGATTTCAAGATTTCTCTGAGCGCTTGGGGGGGGGGGTTTCCAAAGAAAGTAAATGAAAACAACTGCTGCGAGACGTTTCGTTCCAAATCTGCTAGACAGAGCCAGACAGAGGATGAAGGTGGGTGGGTGGGTGTCCTGGCCCCCCCATCCCCCAACATAAGTCCTGGCTGCAACCATGGGCAAAGAGCAGGTTTTCATTCCTTAAAAAAAAACAAAAAATTATGGTTCAATCCTCATATGTACAATTGTTCATCGTCGTATGCACCATATTGCCAACCATAAAAAAATAGTTACAAAATCCAAGCACAAATCCACAAAAAATAAAGTCATGAAGCCCAGCCAGGATGCACTTGAAAGAACCTCTTATTTATTCACAAAGCAGTTTTCTGCAAGACCCTAAGACCTGGAGTGAGGGAAAATAGTTCCGATGAATAATGCATCAATGCCAGAGGTACTCTCAGCTGCCTTCCAGCTGAGATACACTCTCCCTTTCTTTCTCTCTCCCTTTCCCTTTCCCCACCTTTGTGTCCACAGAGAAAGCATTTCTCTGACCTGGAAGACTGCTTAAAGGACACTTTTAGCAAAAGTTTAATATCTCAAAGGGAGCAGAGGACATTTTCTCAGGAAAAAACAACAACCCCCAAGAGTAAACAGTCTTGCTGCATTCTGTAGCCCAGAAAGATATTGGGGGAAATGGTCATTGGAAATGTTTATTTGTGGCAAAAAGAAAACCAGAAGCAGCCAGGTCAAGGATGCATAAAAAGAATATATATTAAAAATTGGATTTGTCACACATGCTTGAACCCTATTCAGGGCTATGTGGCCTGATGGAGACTAGGCAGAAAAGCAGACACAAGGTCTGCTAGTTTGCAGCAGAAACCAGCTGTGCCCAGCCCTGATTGGTTGCTGCTTTGTGACAAATTCCTCCTCCTAAGAAAATTTTTTTAGCTGATTTTTTTTATTATATTAAAAAAACAAAAACCTAATGCAATAATGCCGATCACGGGGGGGCCCGCCCCACGGGGGGTGACCACTCGGGGCAGCCCGCCCCGCCCCCCCTCGCTACACCCCTGCACACACACACACAAACGCATGTGAGTTCCTTTTCAATCACTCCCTTCCGCACAAAGGAGGTTTCTTCCAGACACAATGTCAAGCCACAAACGTCTCCGCTTCCTGGCCTTCCCACCATCAACAAATTTAAGTTTGTCCTGCGACACCAAATATTAGCCCGGGGGGTGCGTTCCTGCGTCAACTCACTGGGCCCCTTGTGCATGCCACATTCTTTCGGGAGGAATCGCTGGGGAGCGTGGAGAACAGGGTCAAAAATAATAATAGGGAGGGGAATGATGAGCTTTTTCCTTGAGGGGCTCAAAGTCAAATATTGACTGGAATCTTTATTTAGCCGGAGTCCAGAGAGCAGGGCTTTGGCTCCACTTCCTCTTCAGAGTTTGCCAACGTTTTTCCACCGGGAGGCGGCACTGGCAACAGAGAGGAAATTTACCAGGCTGTGACCCCGCTTGAATGCCAGGGGTTGGCACATGGCACCACCTTGCAAACACTGAACATTTCACCTCCGTCAAGGGGAAGCTTTTTCACACTGAGGGCCACATCCCTTTCTCAGCAAGCTTCTGGAGGCCGCATGGCAATGGCAGGCAGGGCCACAAATATACATTTAACTCCAGGTGGATTGTGCCTATCCTTACACGAAGAAAGACTACAAGTCTAGGAGACGTAGTGGACCACAAGCTTAGCAGGGGCCCACAGTGTGATGCAGCAGCAAAAAAGGCTAATGCTATTCTAGGCTGCATCAACAGAAGTCTAGTGCCCAGGTCAAGGGAAGGAAAAGTGCCAATCTATTGTGTCTTGAGAGGGACCCAGGTGGTGCTGTGGGTTAAACCACAGAGCCTAGGGCTTGCTGATCAGAAGGTCGGCAGTTCGAATCCCTGCGACAGGGTGAGCTCCCGTTGCTCGGTCCCAGCTCCTGCCAACCTAGCAGTTCGAAAGCACGTCAAAGTGCAAGTAGATAAATAGGTACCGCTCTGGTGGGAAGGTAAACGGCATTTCCGTGCGCTGCTCTGGTTCGCCAGAAGCGGCTTTGTCATGCTGGCCACATGACCCGGAAGCTGTACGCCGGCTCCCTCGGCCAGTAAAGCGAGATGAGCGCCGCAACCCCAGAGTCAGACACGACTGGACCTAATGGTCAGGGGTCCCTTAACCTTTATTGTATCTTGGTCAGACCACACCTGGAAGACGGTGTCCAGTTCTGGGCACCACAATTTAAGAAGGATGTTGACAAGCTGGAAGGTGTGCAGAGGAGGGGGGCCAAGAAGATCAAGGCTCTGGAAACCAAGCCTGATGAGGAACAGTTGAAGGAGCTGGGTATGCTTAGCCTGGAGAAGAGGAGACCGAGAGGAGATATGAGAGCCATCTTCAAATATATCAAGGACTGTCACGTGAGAGATGGAGCAAGCTTGCTTTCTCCTGCTCCACAGGGTCGGATTCGAACCAATGGCTTCAAGTTACAAGCAAGGAGATTTTTAAGCTTTCCTTGAAGAGGCTTCCGTTCTGGAGGAAGCTTTGCCGGTTGAATGCCTGCCTGTTGGAGAACAGGCAACCAGCTACAACTTATGACACACACTCCTTTAAACTTTTCCTCCAGGTCATGATGAAAACCTGAAGGGAAATCCTTGAACTTTTCTGATCCCACAAACGATGCATGAACCAGATGGGCAAGAATTTCTGTATAAAGGCTCCTCCCCACACCCCAGTCATGTTATTTTAAAACCCTGTAGTAATTCAGGTGTATTGGAAACCGAACCATATGGGTGGGGTATAATTAATTAATAATAAATATAATTAATAAAATTGTTGTTGTTGTTGTTATAGGGGAGTTTTTAATGTGTGACATTTTAATTTATTTTTAATCTTTGTTGGAAGCTGCCCAGAGTGGCTGGGGAAACCCAGCAAGATGGGCGGAGTACAAATAATAAATTATAAAAAATTAAAAAATTCCTTCCAGTAGCACCTTAGAGACCAACTAAGTTTGTTCCTGGTATGAGCTTTTGTGTGCAGGTATCTGAAGAAGTGTGCATGCACACGAAAGCTCATACCAAGAACAAACTTAGTTGGTCTCTAAGGTGCTACTGGAAGGATTTTTTATTTTATTTTATTATTATATTATTATTATTATTATTAGTGTCACCCCAGTGCAAAACAAAGCAAAGCCTAAAATCTGCCTCCCCCTCTGTTAAAAGAGTACATTTTTCAAATAGTTTTTTGTTTTTTAAAAAGCACTAAAGAACTACTGCACCGAAACAGGGAGGATATTCCTGCATTGTGCGTTCCGTGATGAATTTTCAATGGCTGAACTTTCAGCTGGGAAGCCGAGCCCGCCTCTCTCGGCTGCTGCACAGCCTTCAAACGAGACCGGGCAACCCTCTCTCACATCGGAGATAGCAGTAACCCACCCGGCCAGACAGGCTTGCAAGGCTGTTGTTAACTGCGGAAGAACTAACCCGTGGGAAGCCATCTTACTGCCAAATGCTAAACGCTGGGATTGACAAAAGGGGGTGGGGGGTTGAATTTGACACGGGTAGGTTAAAAAGAGGGCGTGAGATAGAATCCTAGAATCGCAGAGTTGGAAGGGACCCGAGGGTCGTCTAGTCCAACCCAGTACAGTGCAGGGAGCTCAAGGCGTCCAACATGCAGTTTGAAACCAATACCGGCCGCTGCTTAGCTCTGCGAACGTGTGAACGGGAGCCAAGAAGCGGAGGGGGAGTGGTTGGGATGAAGGAGAGGGTAGAAAGCAGGTAAGGGGTGGCTCCTCCGACGCCTGGCTGGAGGGAAACTGAGGCACACAGAGGAAAGGTAAAGAGACCTGGATGGGAAACCGGCAGGAGAAAGTCACGAAAAAGGAGGAGGCGAGCCCGAGGGGAGGGCGCTGTCCATGGTACGCCCCCCTCCACTCCTCCGGTTGGATGCCTGCCTGGGCGGGGTGGGGTGGGGAGCCTCCACCTTCTCCCCGCAGCCCCGGGAGCCCATTCGAGGCTTGCTTGCTCGGTGTGCGCTCGCCATGGCCGCGGAAGGGCGCCCCTCGACGGCGCTGTCGTGGCTGCTGCTCCTGCCGCCGCCTCTGCTTCTGCTGCTGCTGCTGCTGGCGGCGAGCCCCGACGGGGCGGACGGCCAGCGTCCCTGGAGGCAGCAGATCCGCTGGGAGAGCGGAGGAAGGCTCTTCAGCCTCTTCAACAGCGCCGCCCGCTTGCGGCCGCCCCGTCGGGGTCCCGGGGGCGGCGGCGGCGGGGACCAACCCCAGAGCCTCTACCTCAGCATCTCCGCGCGCCCCCACGGGGGAGCGCTTCGGACCGCGGCTCCCGGGCGCGTCCCAAGGGCCGGCTCCCCTGTCATCCTCGAGGCCACCCGGGGCTTCCCCGGCTGGGAGGAAGAAGGCTCCGGGGTGGGGGTCCGCTCCGTCGAGGCCAACCGGGGAGACGCGCCCGCCAGCGCGGACAGGAGGGGCCCCCGGGGGCGCAATGACTCGGCCCCCGGGACCCCTTCCCCAAGCCGGCAGCTGCAGGAACAGCAGGTCACCCCCGGGGCAGCTCGGGGGAGCGGCCCGGCTGGTAGCTGGCCTCAGATGGGGGGCAACGAGATTCAGGGGGATCCCGTCCCCGAGGAAGAGGGATCCCAGACGCCCCATAGCTCCTCGACCAGGGACGACCCGCGAAACCCCTTCCAGCGGTGGAATAGCATCTTCTACGACGTCTACCCCGGCGCCAGGCAGCGCCCCTCGACGGCAAGCACCCCCAATAGGAGCCCGGGGTCTGGGACCCGATTCTTTCATCATGGTGAGCTGGTTGGGGGGGTATTTGGGGGTGATGGGGGCATAGAACCCTAGAGTTGTAGACTTGGAAGGGACCCCGGTTGCCATCTAGTCCAGCAGGAATATTTCGCCCAATGTGGGACTTGAACTCAGGACACTGAGGTTAAGTGTCTCAGGCTGACTATGGTTGTGGCGTGGGAGGAGGGGGGCACTGGTGTGGGGGGGGGCAGAGAGGAGAGAGAGAGCACCTGCTTTGCCCAAGGAAGTTACGCAAAGGAATCTCCAGGTAGGGCTTGGAGATGCTGCCTGCCTGGGAAATTCTGGAGAGCCGCTGCTGCCAGTCAGTGCAGACAACACCAGGCTAATTGGATCGAAGTGCTGGCACAGCTGCCTGCACATCTGGGATCTGAATTGATTGTACATATGTGCCACTGTTGTTTTCTTATATTTATTACTTTTCATTGCTTTTTTTTAAATTGCAATTGTTTTAGAGAAATATAACTCTTTTAGATATGCCATGATGTTGTAAATTGCATTCGGGTGTCTCATGGGAAGCAGCTCGTAAATCTTTAGGGAACTGGCTGCTTTTAATGAAATGGCTGGTGCATTTCTTGTAATTATCTGATTTTCCATGTCACAGCCCTTCAGATATTTGTGGGTTTTATATATTTTTTTTAGAGGTGGGCAACTCCCAAGAGACAAATGATGTTGAGCTCCTTTGGGGGGAGCCGGTGATCTACCAGTAATCGACTGGTAGATCACGATCTGCCTGTTGGGCAATGCGTAATACGTAGGGCTGCCTTTGAAGACAGTTCAGAAACTTCAGTTGGTGCAGAATTCAGCGGTCAGAATTCGGGCAAGACGGTATAAACATATTACACCGATCCTGGTCTGACTGCACTGGCTACCAATTGGTTTCCGGGCCCAATTCAAAGAGCTCAGGACCTCAATATCTCAAGGGCCGCCTCTTTCCATATGAACCTGCCCGGACCCTGAGACCCTCCTTTGTGTGCCTCCTCCTCGAGAGGTCCGGAGGGTGGCAACCCGAGAACAGGGCCTTCTCTGCAGTGGCTCCCCATCTGTGGAATGCTCTCCCCAGGGAAGTTCACCTGGTGCCTTCATTATACACCTTTAGGCGCCAGGCAAAAACGTTCCTTTTTAACCAGGCCTTTGGTTGATCTTATTGACATCCAACACCCTTTTAGAATGTGGCTTTTTGGGGGGCGGGGGTTGTTATTGGGTTACTGCTTTTGGTTTGATTTTATATGTTGTGGTCTTGTTGTAAACCGCCCTGAGACCTCCGGGTATAGGGCGGTGTATAAGTTGAAAATAATAATAATAATAATAATAATAATAATAATAATAATAATAATAATTTTTACTGCCAACACTCAACAGAGCCCAAATCTGAGCTGCTGACTCTGCTTAGGGGGCAAATGAATCTTCCTGACTTTACTGTGTCTCTCCTTCCTCCTAGGGCTCCCAGATTTAATTCCTGATCCATACTTCATCGAAGCTGGCACCTACATCGAAAGGGTCCAGCTGTACGCCTTGAAATGTGCCGCGGAGGAGAATTGCCTGGCAAGGTAGAGAGGAACGTACCTTGGAATTTACGTCTCGGGTTCATGTTGGGTGAAGCCAGTGTGGTTGCATGGTGCAATTATATATTTTTTTTCCAAAAATGGGCAAAGAACCGTTGCAAGAGGGGGGTTGTTTGGAAGGGAAATAACACCATAGGGCCTTCTCCCCTCATGGTGCAATCCGGACCAGGAGAGCCATTGTCTGTTTTCATCTTGCAGGTTTGCAATCCATGCAATTGGTTTTCCACAATGGAATTCCCTCAGAAGATGGTAGATTCTCCTTCCTTGGAGGGGTGCGTTGTTGTTTTTATGCAGAAGCTGTCTGGCTATCCGCCATGGATGCTTCAGTTGAGATGCCAGCATTGCAGAGGGTTGGACCCTCAAGGTCCCGTCCAACTCTATAATTCTATGATTTTCATTTTAGTTCCCTAGTTGTTTTGAGTTGATTCACTGTCCAAACTCAAGCAGGCTTCATCCTCCTTGTGGGTGAAGTTGTCCAAAGTGCATTCAACACAATTTTCACAGGGGTATGATGACCGCCTCTTCCCATATGCACCTACCCGGACCCTGAGATCACCTTCTGAGGCCCTCCTTCGTATGCCTCCTCCTCGAGAGGTCCTGAGGGTGGCAACGCGAGAGCAGGGCCTTCTCTGCAGTGGCTCCCCATCTGTGGAATCCTCTTCCCCAGGGAAATTCACCGGGTGCCTTCATCATACACCTTTTGACCAAGCCAGGCGAAAACATTCCTTTTAAACCAAGCCTTTGGTTTTTCATTTACATCCTTTTAAAATGTGGGGTTTTGGGGGGTTGTTGTTTTTTATTTTGATTGAATATTTTGTGGTTTTATATTTTGATTTTGTTCTGTGAACCGCCCTAAGACCTCTAGGTCTAGGGCGGTATATTAATTCAATTAATAATACGGTGGTACCTCGGGTTACAGACCCTTCAGGTTACAGACTCTGCTAACCCAGAAATAGTACCTCGGGTTAAGAACTTTGCTTCAGAATGAGAACAGAAATCGTGCGGCGATGGCAGGAGTCCCCATTAGCTAAAGTGGTACCTCAGGTTAAGAACGACCTCCAGAACAAATTACGTTCTTAACCTGAGGTAAAGGTAAAGGTAAAGGGACCCCTGACCATTAGGTCCAGTTGCGGACGACTCTGGGGTTGCGGCGCTCATCTCGCTTTACTGGCCGAGGGAGCCGGCGTACAGCTTCCGGGTCATGTGGCCAGCATGACTAAGCCGCTTCTGGCAAACCAGAGCAGTGCACGGAAACGCCATTTACCTTCCCGCCGGAGCGGTACCTATTTATCTACTTGCACTTTGTGCTTTCGAACTGCTAGGTGGGCAGGAGCTGGGACCGAGCAACGGGAGCTCACCCGTCATTGCGGGGATTCGAACCGCCGACCTTCTGATCAGCAAGCCCTAGGCTCTGTGGTTTAACCCACAGCGCCACCTGCATCCCTACACTGGGACTACACTGGGGGTGTAGGCGCCCCCAAAAGAGCACTCTCTTGGCAGCAACTATCGGAGAGCAAGACTCAATCAGCCAACACAGCAAGGCTGTTGTGTTGCAAGGAAGGCAGTGTGAGGGTTAATGCGCCTGTAGCCATTGGGCAGCTTGTCCTGAAACAGCAGATGGTCCTTTTCTGCTTATTGATTCTAGCTGGAAAAACGCAAACAAAAAAAATTGGTGGGGGGGGGGGGTAGAGTGAAATGACTCCATTTCCTGTAAACACCCAAACAAACAAAGCTGTTCTCCCAGGACAGGGGGTGCCAAAGGGTCAAGCCTTTGCTTGTTTGCTCACAAATTCCATCAATGGCCCCTTTTTCCCCTCCTCACCTTCCCTCGCCCTCCCGAAGAGACTCCAAAAATAACTCTCTTTAGAGCTCTCGAACCTTTGTTATGCTAGCTCAAGAATACTCCCCTGCCAGCTATGGAGAATTCCCAACCAGTGGAAAAGTTTCCAGTCTGGCACCTGAACTTCTGCCTGCATCGGGGAAGGGCTGAGCTCAGAAGCAGAGCCATCTTGCATGTAAAAGGTCTTGCTGCCAGCCAGAGTCAACAGCACTGAACTAGATGGAGCAGGGGCAGCTTCCCATGCCACTAGCACCTGGATAGCTCAGTAGGTTAGAACAGGCATAGGCAAACTCAGCCCTCCAGATGTTTGGGGGACTACAACACCCATCATCCCTGACCCCCTGGTCCTGTTAGTTAGGGATGATGGGAGTTGTAATCCCAAAACAGCTGGAGGGCCGAGTTTGCCTATGCTTGGGTTAGAGCAATGTGCCAATAACGCCAGAGTTTCAGGTTCGATCCCCGTATGGGGCAGCTCTGGCTATGGGGTTGGACCAGATGATTCTTTTTTTTTTTAATAAGAATTTTATTAGTATTTCCATTTAAATAACAAATAAACAATAAACATTCTACAAAGAACAAAACAACAAATACAACATAAAATACAACTACATACCTACACCAACACACAAAAAGACATAAATCTACTTATTATAACCTCATTTCTAAACTTATTTAGGGGACTTCCTCCGTTCTCTCTTCTGCGTTCAGTTCTAATTTACTTTAGTAACTTCTTAACTATTTTAATAAACATTCACCATTATTCTTAATCTTCACTTACAATTTATCTTATCTCTATCACATTCTTCTTAATCTTTCCATAATCATTGGACCAGATGATTCTCTGGGTCTCTTCCAACTTGCCTTTTCACCGCATTTTGAGAGTGGCCTGCCTTACCGGGGGGCGGGGGGTGGCATTTGCAGGCCTAACTTGGGCCAGAGGGCTGCATTTACCTTCTGGGAGGGCACATCCTTGTGGGGGGCAGGGCCTGCGGCAAAAATGGGTGGGGCAATGAATGCAAATTTCACATTTGTACAGTGGTACGATCGCTACGCGAACTCCTTGCCCGTCTCTCTGTCCTCCAACCGGAGAAGGAAGTGGCTGAGAGTTCGTGGACACACCCGAGCCAGGCAGAACCACTCAAATATGTGGAGCAGGGATATTGAGGGGCGTGGCCTAGAAAGAGAGGGCGTGGCTTCAAAAGAGAAGGTGTGGCTAGAGTCCTGAGAACCTGATATTTGGCCCTGAGCATGTGTTTCCCCATGCTTGTCTTAGACTTTTTCAAATGACCTTTTTATCACACATTCATGATGGAATGTGCCCAGGATGCTAACAGGGAGGTCATACATAATCCTGCTTTTTAATACCTTTTGCACCTACAAAAGTTTCCAAGCAGGCACACCGCTCCGTTTCCATTTGTCATGATCAGATTTTATTGGTCAAGCAAATGCAGGTTAGAGTCAAAAGCAAACAAACGAAGAACAGACATGTCTCAAAAATAAACGATTAAGGTGGTGGACTTGTAAAAGAGTATTGGGAAATGATCCATAATGAATTGAAAAAAATGTTTAAAAGTACCAGTACTTTCCCCCAAAAAACCCAGAGTCCTTTCTGTTGGGGATAACTCAGACTGAAATTCCCAGTTGTCAAAAAAAGGTTATTTGTGTAGGCCACTTCTGCGGCCCGTGTTTTGTTAGCCCAAAAATGGAAAATGAGTGAGGCCCTAACCAAACAAGAGAGTGGCTGATGGAATATGCACAACTCTCAGGCGTAACATATAGAATAAGAGAACATGTTTAAAGAAGGTTGGAAAACGTTTATTGAATATATGGGAAATAATCTGTACAGCTGAAAACGCTGGCAGCATTAAGATAAATCCAACAGTGTAAACAAGTTGAGATGGATGCAATAATGGAATGCTGAATGGTATAGTTTTTGTAAAATATGCAGGCACTTATGATATTCAAAATGAACCATGGATATTCAGGCAATGAAGAGAAATGGAGAAGAGAAGAAGTCATTGACAGTCATTAAGGATGTAAAATCGAATATTTTTAAGGATGTAAAACGAATATTTTAAATAGCAAAACAGAAAATTTAATTATAAAATATTTTTATAAAAAAAGTAAAAGCGTTATAATGTGCATCACAGATTTACACAAATGGCGGGAAATGGCGAAAAACTCAGGGCACTAGGACTTTCCTGAGTTGAGAGGTTCCTAGCACAAACTTCTGTTCGTTAAACATAAATGGATTGGGTTGTTTAGCTAGACAGCAGGTAATTGATTTTATCGATGGCACTAAAGGTGGCAATCGGGCAAACTTACATATAACGAACGGTGCTCTCAGCCGACTGAAACTGCAGGTGCAGAGGCGATGTTTTCTGGGGATGTTTTTAATATCGCTCTTCCAGGAAGGTGGTTTTCGTTGTCTTCCCTTCCGGTCAGTACCTGTTTCAGCGGGTCCCTGCCCAAATCCTGTAAGACTCAGGTTCTGCTTTTGGGGGGGATGACGGCCCCCAAAGAGGTGTCTGTTGGGACAGGATACTGGCATCCAACAAGGCTCCCCTTTGGCCCCTCCATCATCCATGGCCTCTTCTCCCTCTCTTTCCTGCAGATCTGCCTACCAGCCGGGTCTGAGCGGCATCAGCTACCGGGTCCTCCTTCGCTTCCCGCAGAGGGTGAAGAACCAAGGCACAGCGGACTTCCTCCCGGTCAAACCATACCACGCTTGGGAGTGGCACAGCTGCCACAAGTGAGTAAGCCAAGCCAAGCCGGGGTGGTCAGCTGGGGCCGAGCCAGTGTGGTGTAGTGGTTAAGAGCGGTAGACTCGTAATCTGGGGAACCGGGTTCGCGTCTCCGCTCCTCCACATGCAGCTGCTGGGTGACCTTGGGCTAGTCACACTTCTCTGAAGTCTCTCAGCCCCACTCACCTCACAGAGTGTTTGTTGTGGGGGAGGAAGGGAAAGAGAATGTTAGCTGCTTTGAGACTCCTTCGGGTAGTGATAAAGCTTCTTCTTCTTCTTCTTCTTCTTCTTCTTCTTCTTCTTCTTCTTCTTCTTCTTCTTCGTCTTCGTCTTTGTCTTTTAGCCATTATCACAGCATGGAAGCCTTTAGTAACTACGACCTGCTGGATGCCGTCACCCACAAGAAGGTAGCCGAAGGACACAAGGCCAGCTTCTGCCTGGAGGATACAACGTGCGACGCGGGAGTCCGGCGACGATACGCTTGCACAGCTCACACTCAGGTGAGGGGAGAAGAGACGCAGGGGACAGCAAGGTTGCCACCTTTTTTATCAACCCCTGCTCCTCTGCCTATGTTCAGCAGGGGACCACTGCTTGCCTTCCGCTGCCAGCTCCCCTGTTGATCTGCAGACAGGGCACTTTTCTCCATGCCCACTTGGCCACTCAAACCAAAGCTAGAAATATGCAACCTGTGGTGCTGGTGGAAGTAATAGTACGACTCATGCAACACGTTGGCGACACACAATAATTACCAAATTAATTACAGGTGAAACTCGAAAAAATTAGAATACCATGGAAAGGTTCATTTCTTTCAGTAATTCAACTTAAAAGGTGAAACTAATATATGAGATAGACTCATGACATGCAAAGCGAGATATGTCAAGCCTTTATTTGTTATAATTGTGATGATTATGGCGTACAGCTGATGAGAACCCCAAATTAACAATCTCAACTTTGGGGTTTTCATCAGCTGTGCCATAATCATCACAATTATAACAAGCAAAGGCTTGACATATCTCGCTTTGCATGTCATGAGTCTATCTCATATATTAAACTCCAGTAGCTTAATGAAAACAATTGCTTGCATAAATGGACTTTTCCACGATATTCTGATTTTTCGAGTTTCACCTGTATACATTATTTATCGATCCTCTGAGAAAAATGCAAAGCCTTATGCAAAGCCACAGATATTTGTGAACTACCCGACCTGAAATGCCTGGTTTCAATGAGTATTTCAAGTGCTTACCTCAGTCTTTTGTTTTCTTTATCTTTTTAGGTAAGTTCATGGAGATACTTACCTTTAGTTGGTTCGCAAGTACCCGTGGCTTTGCATAAGGCTTTGTATTTTTCTCAGAAGATTGATAAATAATGTATAATTAATTTGGTAATTATTGTGTGTCACCAACGTGTTGCATGAGTCGTACTATTACTCAAATCAAAGCTGGCGATCAAACTAGTTCTTTTTAAAAATATATATTTTTAATTGGTTTTTGCACACGTTTCCCAAGAATAACATCCCATTTTAAACAACATAACAGACCTTTCACAGCCTAGGACAGCCATCCCCAACCATCGGCCCTCCAGAGGTTTCGGGCTATAATTCCCATCATCCCTAACCACTGGTCCTGTTAGCTAGAGATCATGGAAGTTGTAGTACTGTGTCCAGTTCTGGGCACCACAGTTCAAGAAGGGATACTGACAAGCTGGAACGTGTCCAGAGGAGGGCAACCAAAATGGTCCAAGGCCTGGAAACGATGCCTTATGAGGAACGGCTTAGGGAGCTGGGTATGTTTAGCCTGGAGAAGAGAAGGTTAAGGGGTGATATGATAGCCATGTTCAAATATATCAAAGGATGTCATATAGAGGAGGGAGAAAGGTTGTTTTCTGCTGCTCCAGAGAAGCGGACACGGGGCAATGGATTCAAACTACAAGAAAGAAGATTCCACCTAAACATTAGGAAGAACTTCCTGACAGTAAGAGCTGTTGGACAGTGGGATTTGCTGCCAAGGAGTGTGGTGGAGTCTCCTTCTTTGGAGCGGAGGCTTGACAGCCACCTGTCAGGAATGCTTTGATGGTGTTTGCTGCTTGGCAGGGGGTTGGACTGGATGGCCCTTGGGGTCTCTTCCAACTCTAGGATTCTATGATTCTGGTCCCAAAACATCTGGAGGGCCGCGGGTTGGGGATACCTAGCCTAGGACTACCATCAACCTCGACTGATGGTTTTCTATCTTCCTTTCTCATTTTGCATTTTATTTTAATAGTTATTGCTATAAAATCCAAATCCTAAATTAAACTCCTTCTTAGTCCTTCTTCGCATTAATTCATATAATTCTCCTTACAAAACTTCTTGCAACCCTACAAGCGATGTCAATTGATTACTGTACAATTGTCTTTCAAATATGTCATAGATTTCCTCCAATCTTTCAGGAAAGTCTGGTCTTGCTGGTTCCGAATTTTCCAAGTTAATTTCGCCAAGTCAGCATAGTCCATCAATTTCATCTGCCACTCTTATTTTGTTGGTAGTTCTTCCTGCTTCCATCGCTGGGCTAATAGTATTCTCGCTGCAGTTCTGTCCAAAAGAAAAACTCAAAGTGATGTGATGTTGTCTTGCATTCAGGGTCTGGGTCCTGGCTGCTACGACACCTACGATGCTCACATTGACTGCCAGTGGATCGACATTACAGACGTCGCCCCTGGGAATTATATCCTCAAGGTATGGTTGGCTGCAAAGCTCAAAGTGGAAGGGAAATGGGCATGGACATGAGGGGTCACCCAGGA
The DNA here is from genome assembly GCA_900245905.1 of Lacerta viridis. NCBI lineage: Eukaryota > Metazoa > Chordata > Lepidosauria > Squamata > Lacertidae > Lacerta > Lacerta viridis. The sequence continues at coordinate 23,735 of OFHU01004023.1, forward strand.
ACACAGGGGCATTTTGCCTTGCCAATATAACGGACACGGGTGGCGCTGTGGTCTAAACCACTGAGCCTCCTGGGCTTGCCGATCGGAAGGTCGGCGGTTCGAATCCCCGCGGCGGGGCGAGCTCCTATTGCTCAATCACTGCTCCTGCCAACCTAGCAGTTCGTAAGTATGCCAGCGCAAGTAGATAAATAGGTACCACTCCGGCGGGAATGTAAACGGCTTTTCTGTGTGCTCTGGTTTCCGTCACGGTGTCCCGTTGCACCAGAAGCGGTTTAGTCCTGCTGGCCACATGACCCGGAAAGCTGTCTGTGGACAAACACCAGCTCCCTCGGCCTGAAAGCAAGATGAGCGCCACAACCCCAGAGTTGCCTTTGACTGGACTTAACCGGGGTCCTTTACTTTTACCTTTTACAGATCCACTCTGCAGAGATGGGCCAACGTGTCAATCTCTGGTTCTCATTTTAAGCATCTCAGAATTCTGTTCCCCACATTTCCACATCACTCTGCAATTATTATTATTTTTTTAAGTCCTTGTTAAAATTCATCCTCATTTTAATCTGAATTTGTCCTAATGCGCATATTTTTGGCATGACATTCTGCATAATAATGGGAGTCACCACTGGGACCACATGACACCGCGCCTGAGAGATCTAAATTGGCTCCCAGTATGTTTCCGAGCACAATTCAAAGTGACCTTTAAAGCCCTAAATGGCCTTGGCCCTGTATACCTGAAGGAGTGTCTCCACCCCCATCGTTCAGCCCGGACACTGAGATCCAGCGCCAAGGGCCTTCTGGCGGTTCCCTCACTGCGAGAAGCAAAACTACAGGGAACCAGGCAGAGGGCCTTCTCGGTAGTGGCGCCCGCCCTGTGGAATGCCCTCCCATCAGATGTCAATGAAATAAACACCTATCTGTTTCAGAAAATACCTGAAGGCAGCCCTGTTTAGGGAAGTTTTTAATCTGTGATATTTTAATGTATTTTAATATTTGTTGGAAGCTGCCCAGAGTGGCTGGGGAGACCCAGCCAGATGGGCGGGGTACAATAATAATAATAATAATAATTATTATTATTATTATTATTATTATTATGCACACCATTGGGCAAAGCGAGTCCTTTACAGCCATCTGTCAGGAATGCTTTGATGGTGTTTCCTGCTTGGCAGGGGGTTGGACTGGATGGCCTTTGGGGTCTCTTCCAACTCTAGGATTCTATGATTTTATATTTCAGAGCCTAGAATTCTTGTAACAAGTCTTTCCTGGTGAAGAAGGGGAAAAAACACAAGCCTTATTATGATCTGAGCTTGCAACAGTTGAAGCTGGTCGGTTAAGGACACCACCTGATTTTAGGAGAGGAAACAGTGGGGTGGAACTTGACTGTATTGTTCTCATCCCATTTTCAAGGTGACCGTCAATCCGGACTTCTTGGTGCCCGAGTCAGACTTCACAAACAATGCTGCCAGGTGTGACATAACTTACACAGGGACGCATGCCACCGCACGGAACTGCAAGATCACCAGGTACCGCGAGGGAAGAGTGATATGTAGTTCTGGAAGGGGTCCCCAAGAGTCATCTAGTCCAACCCACCTCAGAGCAGGGACAGTTACCCTGCCTCCGTTAGGTGAAAGGAGAGGCCTGTAATGATGTCGTCAGCACATCGTCAAGAGTATTTTTCTCTCCAGGCAGCTATGCCTTTCCGCAAGGCACAGGAGTATAATACCTGCGTACGGGTTCAGGGAGTGGGAAAAGGATGAGGAAGGAGCAAGCAGAATGATCCACGGGGTGGAGCAACTCTCCTTTGAGAATAGGGTTTTGGACTGTTAAGTTTAGGGAAAAGGCAAGTTAGAGGCGACAGGATGGAAGTTTATAAAATTCAGCCTATCAGGGAGAAAGCGGAGAGAGAGAAATGTTTCTCTCCCTCTCTCATAACACGCAAACTCCTGGGCATCCAATGAAGCTGATTGTTGGAAGAGTCAGGGCAGATTTTTGTTCATTTGTTCGATTTATCTACCACCCTTCATCATAAGATCTCAGGGCGGTACACCAAGTCAAATACAGGATAAAACCATGATAAAGAAGATTATTAGTGGAGTTTACATATGCAGTATTCAAGGAGATGTTTGCCCTTGTTTATATTTGCAATATATAAAAATATGCACCCCACCACCGATCCCATTCCATTGTAACTATCCAACCTTCCAAAATTTCAACACCTCTTGCGATGGTTTGACCCCTTTCCGTTTTAACAGTACAAATTCTACAAACACCTTCCATATCTCCTCAAAATCATTTCTCCTGCATATTCCCCGTCTTACCTTAATGGCACATGTTAATTTATCATTAATAGCTATATCCCACACCTCTTTATACAGGTGAAACTCGAAAAATTAGAATATCGTGGAAAGGTTCGTTTCTTTCAGTAATTCAACTTAAAAGGTGAAACTAATATATGAGATAGACTCATGACATGCAAAGCGAGATATGTCAAGCCTTTATTTGTTATAATTGTGATGATTATGGCGTACAGCTGATGAGAACCCCAAATTAACAATTTCAACTTTGGGGTTTTCATCAGCTGTACGCCATAATCATCACAATTATAACAAACAAAGGCTTGACATATCTCACTTTGCATGTCATGAGTCTATCTCATATATTAAACTCCAGTAGCTAATGAAAACAATTGCTTACATAAATGGACTTTTCCACAATATTCTAATTTTTCGAGTTTCACCTGTACCATTCTTCCATTTTATATTCTGCTTGCCCCTTCCACTTCCCAGCTATCATGATTTGTGCAGCTGTCAATAAATTTGTGAGCAAGTCCCATTTGCCCTTGTTAAGAGAAATGAAACCCTGCGGTAAAAAATAATTTGCTGCAGGATTTGCAACCCTTGGCTGAAATAGCTCCGGCTGCCACCAATGGCACAGAGTCCCCCTTCGCTGCTGGCTTGCCAGCCAAGGCGTGAAGGAATCTCCACAAACATTCTGCTTTCTCCAGAGCGGAAAGTTGAGGGCGGGAGGATTTGGCAGACTTGGCACAGCAGAATGTGTGCCTTGCATCGAAATGTTATTGAGGGACGTGGGTCGATTGTAGGATGAAATCCCTACCAGAGAAGAATGGCAGATCAAGTTGATGGATTTATGCCGAAATGACCTAAATGACCGGAAGAATTGGAAATCAGGAAGGCTAAGGTTTTAATAAGGAATGGGGGGAATTTATAACTTATCTTAAAAACCATTGTAAACAGTTAAAATCGTTAGCAAGAACCCATTAAGTTAAGAAGTTATGTTTTTCTCCCCCCCTTTTTAAATAGATGAATGACTATTGTAATGAACAAAAATGAACACAATGTTAGAGGTTTTTATTAAGTAACAGGTTGGATACCACGCATGTGGGTGAAGGAAGTCACACGGGTATTTGGGTATAAGGGGAGGTGGTTGCAGGGTTAGATGTGGGGAATTTACAAAAATAATATATTTGTGTTATGTAGAATGTTGAACATGTATGGGCAATTAACATGTAATGTTAATTAATTGAAAATAATAATAAAAAATATATTAAAGGGGAGGGAAATAAACTGAGTCCTAGAAAAGCAAAATAAAATAAAATAAAATTGTTAGCAGGATTGGAATATCACTTGTAGTTTAATGGTGAATTTCGGACACAGTGGAGATGTAAAAGATTTGGATTATCATAAAAGATACAGCAGAAAATGATTAACAGCAGGTCCCAAAAAGGGAAGGAGGGAAATCCAGGAGGTTCCTTGGAATCTTGTTTTTATGCTCTAGGTTTGATATCATCATCAAACCTTTTATCGGCATCACATACAAACATCCATAGCAAATCAATACAGAATTACCACCTTCCCGGTGACACAAAACATTTGTCATGTGAAAGAAGCAAAACAGTCTAACATTACATCTCTAGGTCTCCGGGGAGATATGTTTGATATATGACTGCGAAGTTTTAATCTGAAAAACCAAATAAGTAATTTAAAAAGAAAAGAAAAGAAAAGAAAAACACGTTTGTAAATGGACGTTATGACTGAACTGCGATTTCTTTCCTTTCCCTACCCTCTGCAGCAATTAAACGGCGACCCGATGGCAGTGGAGCGAGACTGCTTTCCCCCTCAGGTGCTTCAAACCATCTCTGCAACCCCGCCGGACCGAAGGAGACTCTGTGGCTCGAGACGCGCTTTAAAATTTGCCCAGCCCTCTCTTCCTATCCTGTCCCAGCTGCCACCAGTATTCAGCATTAGGCATTCGCTTTTAGGGAAACTTCTGATATATTGATGATAGATACCCTTACTCAGACAGAGAGTATAGAAGTGGAGGGGGCTGCCTGAACCCACCCACCTCCCCTTTCCCAAGGCAGAGAAAGCCCACATTGCACAGAATGGCACCCAACGATGAAGGAATTGATACTAGGTCATTTTCTAGGTCCCAACTCTACAGTTCTGCGACTCTAAGAGGGAGACCAGGTGTGAAAACCTCCGAGAAAAACCACCGGCATCCTCTAAGCCTTTCCCTGCCATAAAGATGAGGTGCTGTCCATAAAGATGAGGTGCTGTCCATAATAGTTGGATTTTGGGGCACTCCCACCACATGTGGAGGTATGTGCCTGTGGAGGTACCCCCTCTCCAGCATTTTGGTGAGGTTCCTGGGTGTATTAGCACTAATTTTCTAGGCTTTAGGTACCACCTGTAGGTGAGTTTCAGAGCGAGTTCTTTTCTTTTCGTTGATATGGATTTAAATAACCAGACACTGGAGAGACCTGTCAGGAGTAAGCATGGACCAATGGTACCAAATAGTGTGGGAAACAGCCTTACTAGAAAAATTAACCAATAAGATGGAACTGACACGGGGACAAATAGAAGAAGTTGCCTTCACCCTTGTATGGCTCCCCTTTATCACATACAAAGCCCAGCAAGATAATGACAAAAATCCACCCAAAAAATAAAGACAAGGTGCTTGTTTTACTTCGATGGTACAGCAGGATTGAGTGCGGCAGCCGTGTGCCCCAAATAAGGAAACCTCCAACTTCCACGCCACCGGGGTAACATCTTGGGATGGAATAAGAAACCACCCAATAGGCACATCTTGGAGCGACGTCCGAACGGAAGCACAGCCCTCCTCCGGAAGCCGCGCTCCTCCGAGCTTTGTGGCGCGGCCTCCCAAGCAAACGATACGTGCAAAAAATTATCTGTGCGGAAGAAACATACACCGATTAGACGAGACGGCGTACGGAAAATGTATCCGCGAGAAAACTGGCACTCAAAAGTCGTCAGGTTCCCATGAGGACTTTTGTTTGTTTGTTTTCCCCTTCAGTGAAAATTGCAGCAGAAATGTGGAGGGCTGCTTTGATGATTGGAAAAGTTTAGAAACCTCAGAGAACCAAAACTGACCGATTCATTCATCCCGAGTGCCAAATGTCCTGGGCCCAGCAGAAGGAAGACCTCACATTTCCCCAGCTTCACCAGCTCGCCTCCATCCCTCGTTTATCCGGCTTCGCGACACTCTTTTCTTTTTTTGTCCCCCCCCCTGGTAAAACGCAAATGTTAAGCTTCATGCAAAGCGTGGAGAGCTTCTGTGCAAAGTGTACTGATGGTGCTGTAATACTTAAAAGCAACAACTAGGGGCTGCAGCCCCGCTTGCTCTGTAATTCCCGTTAACTCCGCTAGAGTTTTCCCAGCCCTATCCCCCAACAGTGGCAGACTTTGGGCTTTCAAATTTCAGCAGAGCCCATGCGAGACACCCAAAAAGTGAAAACCCAGACACGAGAGTAGTTGTGCTTTTGTTTTTGTTGGGTTTTTTTTTTGCAAAATCTGAACAACAAAATCGGAAGTTTCTGAGCTACTTTTAAGGAGATTCACCAAAATCTAGGCTGCCGTATTCCGGGAATATCCATTCTCAAAGAAATCAGCCCTGAGTGCTCACTAGAAGGACAGATCCTGAAGTTGAGGCTCCAGTACTTTGGCCACCTCATGAGAAGAGAAGACTCCCTAGAAAAGACCCTGATGTTGGGAAAGATGGAGGGCACAAGGAGAAGGGGACGACAGAGGATGAGATGGTTGGACAGTGTTCTCGAAGCTACTAACATGAGTTTGGCCAAACTGCGGGAGGCAGTGGAAGACAGGAGTGCCTGGCGTGCTCTGGTCCATGGGGTCACGAAGAGTTGGACACGACTGAATGACTGAACAACAACATTCTGGGAAATTCCTGTGCTGCCCAACCAGCCAAGTCTCAGAGGGGTTACTTGCCTGGAGGCAGAGTCCATATACAAGGTCCAATCCTAAGGTCAGGAGTATCTCAGTTCATGTAGTCAGACGACCCAGGTGGGGGGGCAGTCTCCATCATTCCTCCTCTGCCCAGTCGCTGAAACCTGGCAACTGCTCTATAGGGGAAAGACCTGCTGGGAAGTGTGCTGAGCTGTATGCTGTTTTCTTGAACAAGCAATCAACTGCACTGACAGGCTCTGCTTCTTTGTGTGTCGACCTGCATCTAAACCCAGCCTTGGCAGTCATGGAGCCATCGTCTGCACCTGTTTTCCAATCCCACGCCAACTTACTCCCTCCATTTTTGCAACAACAACAACAACAACAAAAACCTTCGCACCCATTTTCTCCTTGACCCCTCCTTGCTTTCCTCAACTCTCCCTTGAACCCAGATCACAGCCCGTTTCCATTCCTTATCCCCTCTCCTGTTGCACAGCTACAGTACTGTATCATTAAGCTGAATAGACTCCTAAGAGCCACATTGTCAGTTAGCTTGTTCTGTTAGAGAAGGTCAAGTTCATTGACGGATGTTGTACATAAATGGGTGTTTTGCTTGTTAATAAAATGTCTGTTCGAAATTGCTACACTCAGTCTGAAACTTCATGTTGAAGACCACACATGGTAAAGGTAAAGGTGACCATTAGGTCCAGTCGTGTCCGATTCTGGGGTTGCGGCGCTCATCTCGCGTTACTGGCCGAGGGAGCCGGTGTACAGCTTCCGGGTCATGTGGCCAGCATGACAAAGCCGCTTCTGGCGAACCAGAGCAGCGCACAGAAACGCCGTTTACCTTCCCACCGGAGTGGTACCTATTTATCTACTTGCACTTTGACGTGCTTTCAAACTGCTAGGTGGGCAGGAGCTGGGACCGAGCAACAGGAGCTCACCCCATTGTGGGGATTTGAACTGCCAACCTTCTGATCAGCAAGCCCTAGGCTCTGTGGTTCAACCCACAGCGCCACCTCATGCGCACGGAGCAACGCCTCCGCCCGGGCCAGCTAGGATGGGCGTCACGGTTGTGGCTGGCATGACACCCCTCCTTGCTGGGAGCTGGGGCATGGAGAGGGGCGGGCCAGCCGGGGGGGCATACCCCCGCCCCCCTTGCGATTCAACAGCCCCAAATGCTCAGCCTGTCACCTGCTGCCTCAGAGACCCCCCTTGGTGGTTAATAGGCCAGCCTCCCTGCGCCCTGGCCTCCTCTCACCCTCTCTTCATCAGCCAGGCATGATGGTGTTTGGTTAGTGTCTGGAACGGCAGCCCACCACAACCCACATCTTTTGCAGGTGAAGGTCTCCCTGCCAGGAGGATTCCAACCAAGAATGGTAAACATTTCCCCTTGGCTGCTCTCCTTCCCTCAACCCACAGATCCACCCTAACCACAGTCACGTTGGCTCCCTTCCTGGTGGAGAACGGGGCACTTGAACTTCCCCAAACCTTCTCCCACACCCACCCGAGGGCCAAAACCGCCGTTATGGCAGCCACAAATATGACATCTCTCCTGGGATGCCTAGCCGAGTACAACACACCCCAGAAGCCCATCTTTTTGTGGTATGGTGAGCATGCCAGTGGCGCACCTGTCTGGACCACCAATTGCTCACATAAGAACTGCATGTCGGGTGGCAGGCGTGGGATGTTTGTACATTTCCAGGGGCTGAAGTCACAGCTGCTTCTGCCCTAGGAACCTGACAAGATGTGCATCTTTTAACTTGGGAAAGGATGGGGAAGCCAAACATTTGGTTATTTGGGGTTGAGGGCAAGTGAAGTTATTCGCTCTCGTAATTAACTGTCTGCCGAGGTATTATTGCAAAATCCTTCCCCCGTTACTTGTAGCGATGGAGGAGAAAGTCAATTCAGCTCCCGTTTAAAAGTGAACTTGCCTTGTCAAAAAAAAAAGGTTATTTATATAAAACTTAATAAAAATATATTAAAAAGAAGAACCCAGGTGCAGGGGCGTAGCAAGGGGGTGTAGGGGGCGGTCCACCCCATGTTCCATAATGGAGGGGGTGACAAATTATCAAGGAACAATTACTGCCCTACTAGGGCGGTTCATAAAAAACTTTTTTTAAAATGCCTGCTCCAAAGGTCTTATCTTACTATACTAGGGATTATATAGCTATATATGAAATTTCATGCATATCGGTTAATATCTTGACCCTCCTCCACCAAAATAGCTGTTCACTTGGCTGTTTTCCTATGTCGTGAAGGCTGAAATTTCAGTTCAGTGGAGCACTTACTGTTCCCAACCCTAACCCTGTGGAAAGCCATCTAATTAGACTTTAATTTGATTTTGAGATGTTTTTAGGAGGTAATTTAATTATTGTTTGATTTTATACCAATGTTATGTATCTGATGTTAGCCACCCTGAGCCCGACTTCGGCCGGGATATAAATAAAAGTTTTATTATTATTATTACTTGTTATTATTCCTTTGTAAGAAAATATGAAATAACGTAAAACCATTTTTGCGGGGGGGGAATCAATGGGGGGGTTGACAAGAAATTTTCCACACCGGGTACCACCTGACCTTCCTATGCCTCGGGGGGGGGTGACAAAAATTTTTTGCCCCCGGGTACTAATTTACCTTGCTACGCCACTGCCCAAGTGCTCTCTTTTTCTAAGCCCAAAGGAGGCCTTGCATCCATCTCTCTGCCTCCCGCTCAGCCCTGAAAGTGATCGATCTGCCGCAAGAGAACAGAGGGAACTTCAGAGGCTGGCAAGCTTCTAGCACCAGCATGAGAGACAAACCGGGACAAGAACTTGCAAGGGGGTGAAAACGCGCGTGACGACTATAGGAGAGACTTGAGAAGGTGCTGCAACAAGGTGTGCCTTGCATCAGGCTTTTGCACGGCTGCCGCTCTGGCCAGGGGCAAGACCTCTCCCACTGGATTCATGCCGAGGGCAGAGAGCCATTGATGTACATCGCACAATTCTATTTTCCCATACTCTGGTTTCTCTTCAGATCGTCAAAGAGAAAACCAACTCCCAGACTTTTAGGAGACATCTGAAAGCAGCCCTGTTTAGGGAAGCTTTTAATGTTTAATAGATTATTGTATTTTAACATTCTGTTGGAAGCCGCCCAGAGTGGCTGGGGAAACCCAGCCAGATGGGCGGGGTATAAATAATAAAATTATTATTATTATTATTATTATTATTATTATTATTATTATTTGACTTTTGAGGCTGCAGAGCTCCAAAATAAGGCGGATGGGCTCTGTCAACACTAAGCCAACCCCCTCCAACGCGCATTTTGCACCCCCCCTCCAATGCGCATTTTGCAGCAGTTGCATTCTGCAGAGGGTTCTAGACAAAGTAACAGTGCGCCAAGGTGGATTGATTCTGCTTTATTGGTGGCTCTGCGATGTTTCCCCGAAGCTGCACCACATGCTTGCTGAAGCACAACGCCTGCAGAACAAAACATTACAGGGTTTCAGCGGGAGGTTACAGGATGCGCCCCAACTGGGGGGGCAAAGCGGTGTGAGCGCCCCAGAACTTCTGCGGTTACGAAACAGCGCTGAAAGCAGGACTTGTGTGTGACCGCCCCGGCGGCATCCCGAGCACGAATCATCATAAACGTTCAATACAAAAGACACCTGGAGGAGTCCAGACACATCCCTGCATGTGGCTACATCAGTCCAAAGCGTGTGGTTTCTTAACAATGACACACACACATACACACACACACCCCGATTCACAGTTTATATCTGGAATTCCCAGAGCACGAGAGCTTCGGAAGGTAACAGAAGCTGGAGTTGTTGTTACCCTAATCACCTCCTCCTAAACGTGAACCCAAACCAAGAATCCTGCGATTATTATTATTATTATTATTATTTTAAAAAGCAAAGATTGCTTCTTGATACAAAGAATGATAGTAAAGAAAATGCACCGCGACGCTGCTTCAAAACGATAAAGGATAAAAGAGGCAGATCACGGAAAAAGATTTAAAATGTTTGCATGTCCTACCAAGGCAGGTGTTTGTTAGTCCAGTGGTACCTCTGGTTACGAACAGGATCCGTTCCGGAGCCCCGTTCGTAACCTGAAAGGTCCGCAACCTTTCAGCGCTTCTGCGCATGATGTCATTTTGCGCATCTGTGAACCGCCAGACCCGGAAATAACCCGTTCCGGTACTTCCGGGTTCGGTGTGTTCGTAACCCGTGGCGAACGCAACACGAGGTGTAACTGTACAAACACTGGCCTTTAGGGAGGGAAGGTCTCATAACCTACTTTTCGCCGCCCACAACCCAGAGACACCCTGATATTTGTGAAGTGAAGCTCCCTCCGATATCCAGAACACAACCCCTGTGGTATGTAAACGCAGCCTTGGTCCCAGAGAACCTGCTACGAAGCCCTTAGCAGAAAAGACACACAAGGTAACGGGGTGTCTTGCTCTGCCCTGGAATGGCTGATTTAGCGAGGCAAAAAACCCATCTCTCGCACATCACATCTGCACCATAATCTCCCCGGGCTGGCTGGGCAGCAGTCTCGCCGCCCTCAGAAGCCCAGCGAGCAAACGGAAACAAGACTTTTGGGCTTCAGAGTTTGCCGTTGGAACCTCAATCGTGTGAGAAAACAGCAACGTCCAGCTCTCTTCAAACCCTCAAGAAGGCCGGCGCATCCTTGAGCCGAAAAGGGGGACGAAAAGCCCCAGGCAAGACGGATATTTAAACAAGCACAGAGTTCCACCTCCAGGCTACAAATTCCGAGCATGCAGGGATGTCGCCCGCCATGCTGGGTCCCGGGCAGGAGCGCTGCATCATGGGATACGTAGTCCAGGAAGCACGCCACACCAGTGATTAAATAAGGAGCCGTAGGTCAAAGGGTCGTTGGGATGCTGGGCCAGGAGGCTGCGCGGGGGGGAGGCGCAGCCCTCGAACCCACGGCCAAGGCAGATCTGCTCCCGTCTCCTCACCCCGCCCCAGGAGGGAAGGGCGCTAGCGGATCCCGCAGTCCCCTTCCCCGCCCCTCAGCTTCTCCAGCTCGATGGAGCGCACCAGCTCTTGCACGAACTTCATCTCGGAGGCCAGCTGCTTGGCGAGGGCCTCGTAGCGGTTCTCGAGCTTCCGGTAGCGCCGCTTCAGCCCGTTGGCCGCCAGCGAGGCGCTCCTGGCCTCCTCCTGCGCCTGGCGCTTGAGGGCCTCCGTCTTCTGCATCTCCTGCCGGATCTGCCGCAGGTCCTGGCCGACGGCCTCGTTCTCCTCCTTGTACCACAGCTCCTTCTCCTCGTAGATGGAGCGCAGGGCCTCAATGTCCTCGCGGAAGGACTTCTTGCTCCGCTGGAGCTCGCGGAGGCCCTCCTCGGCCGCCGCCACCTCCTCCATGACCTTGGAGAAGCGCTCGAAGTTGACGTAGGTGTTGTTGGGGGGCATGCTTGAGTGGGACTTGATGGTGTACTCCTTCAGGCGGGTCGTCTTGAGGCGCCGGCGCTCGGGCTTCTTGCCGTTGTCCTCGTTGCGGACGTTGCGGCGCTTGATCACCTGCAAAGGGTCGGCAGGAAGATGCTCAGAAAAGAGGCTCGTTTCCTTGTTTCTATTTCCCGCCCGCCACCCCCATCCCAGGGGGTCAGTCTAGAGGACCCACAGGGTCTCTCCCCACTCAGCAACTCTACCCATCCTTTTTATCTGCGACCAAAAGTTTCTTTATTTTAAATCTTTGCACATCTGTTTACTTGGGGTTCAGGCTGGGGCTTCATCAGTATGCGGATGATACCCAGCTCTACCTCTGTTTTAAATCGGAACCAGTGAAGGCGGTGAATGTCTTGTGTGAGTGTCTGTTGAGGTTGAATCCTGATAAGACAGAAGGGCTGTTTTTTTGGGGGGGGGAATGGGAGGCAGTCAGGTGTGGAGGACTCCCTGGTCCTGAATGGGGCAACCGTGCCCCTGAAGGACCAGGTGCGCAACCTGGGAGTCATTTTGGACTCACAGCTGCCCATGGAGGCTTAGGCCAATTCTGTGTCCAGGGCAGCTCCATCGGGTACGCAGGCTGAGACCCTACCTGCCCGAAGACTGTCTCTCCAGAGTGGTGCATGCTCTGGTTATCTCCCGCTTGGACTACTGCCATGTGCTCTTACGTGGGGCTACCTTTGAAGGTGACCCGGAAACTACAACTAATCCAGAATGCAGCAGCTAAACTGGTGACTGGGAGTGGCCGCTGAGACCATATAACACCGATTCTGAAAGACCTACATTTGCTCCCATTACATTTCCGAGCACAATTCAAAGTGTTAGTGCTGACCTTTGAAGCCCTAAACAGCCTTGGCCCAGTATACCTGAAGGAGCATCTCCACCCAGAGTGTTTGTTGTGGGGGAGGAAGGTAAAGGAGAATGTGAGCCGCTTTGAGACTCCTTTGGGTAGTGATAAAGCGGGATATCAAATCCAAACTCTTCTTCTTCTTTGCTACCAATCTTACAAATCTGGAAGCCTACCTGGTTCGAGAGCGGGTGAAAAATAAGCTTAGGAACCGCAAGCCAACATTCTGAAACATCTCGGTTTTTACCTTAATCCACGGGTGCTCCAGACTCTGGTCGATCGTCATCCGCTTCCTGAAATGGTACGAGGAGCAGAGGTCAGTTCATTAGCGCTGTGGAGTTGGACCCGGCCATTGCGACTAAACAGTTCTCATAGAATCCTAGAGTTGGAAGAGGCCCCAAGGGCCATCCAGTCCAACCCCCTGCCAAGCAGGAAACACCATCAAAGCATTCCTGACAGATGGCTGTCAAGCCTCCGCTTCAAGACCTCCAAAGAAGGAGACTCCACCACACTCCTTGGCAGCAAATTCCACTGTCCAACAGCTCTCACTGTCAGGAAGTTCTTCCTAATGTTTAGGTGGAATCTTCTTTCTTGTAGTTTGAATCCATTGCTCCGTGTCCGCTTCTCTGGAGCAGCAGAAAACAACCTTTCTCCCTCCTCTATATGACATCCTTTTATATATTTGAACATGGCTATCATATCACCCCTTAACCTTCTCTTCTCCAGGCTAAACATACCCAGCTCCCTAAGCCGTTCCTCATAAGGCATCGTTTCCAGGCCTTGGACCATTTTGGTTGCCCTCTTCTGTTATTCTAAATCCTTTGCAATGCAGGAATCCTACTGGAACAATGCTTGGCAGAATGGCCACGCAACTTCTGCCTAAAAGAAGGAGAGCCCAGGACCTTCCGCAGAAGTCCGTTCCACTTTTGGACAGCTCTTGCCGCCAGAAAGTTCTTAGAATCATAGAATCCTAGAGTTGGAAGAGACCCCAAGGGCCATCCAGTCCAACCCCCTGCCAAGCAGGAAACACCATCAAAGCATTCCTGACAGATGGCTCTCTTCAAAGTTCCTTCAGAGGTTTTTTTTAAATTCTGTACAAATGTATTTTTTTCTGACGGACGGTCGAATTAAAGAATGTATGTATGTATGTATGTATGTATGCCACAACTGCGGCCCGTGTTTTGTTAGCCTCAAAACTAAAAACGAGCGAGGTCCCAACTAAAGAGGAATGGCAACTTAAATTGATGGAATATGCACAGCTTGCGGACCTAACATATAGAACATGGGTAGGCAAACTAAGTCCCGGGGATCCGGCCCAATCGCCTTCTAAATCCGGCCTGCAGACAGTCCAGGAATCAGCGTGTTTTTACATGAGTAGAATGTGTCCTTTTATTTAAAATGCATCTCTGGGTTATTTGTGGGGCCTGCCTGGTGTTTTTACATGGAGTAGAATGTGTGCTTTTATTTAAAATGTATCTTTGGGTTATTTGTGGGGCATAGTAATTCATTCATATTTCCCCCCCAAAAAATATAGTCCGGCCCCCCAGAAGGTGTGAGGGACAGTGGACGGGCCCCCTGCTGAAAAAGTTTGCCGACCCCTGATATAGAATAAGAGAACAAGAAGAACATATGTTTAGGGAAGATTGCAAAACGTTTGTTGAGTATACGGGAGGAAAATTGTGATTATCTGGAAACGTGGGCAGCATTAAGATAAATTCATCAGTGTGAGTAAGTTTTGATGGATGTAATGATGGCTTATGCAGGGATTCATGTTTTGTAAAATGAACTGTGGAAAGAGAAGAAGGGAAGCCATTGATATTTTTAAGGTTGTTTAAATGAATGTTCTAAAATGTAAAACAGAAAATGTAATTAAAATTACAGAAAGGGGGGAAAGAGGGGGGGCTTTATAAATGTGTTCTGATGTATTTTACATTGGCACCTCGGGTTGCGGACACGATCCATTCCGGGGTGCCGTTTGCACCCCAAAAAGTCTGCAACCCGAGCGGCGATATCGCGCATGCGCGACATGAAAAAACGCAACCCGCAGGTATCATAACCTGAGGTATGACTGTATTTACATTTTTTTAAAAACCTAGTTTGTCGGGGGGAGACGGGAGACAATGGGGGAATGGGGAATTCTCTCTGTATGAGGTTTTCATTTGATTTGATTTTGTATTTGTAGATGATGTGCCTTAAAGTCTTTTTTGTTGTTGTTGTAATCTTTTGAAAATTAATAATGTTTTGTTTTATTAAAAAAACCTAGTTTGTCAGAACTTCTGACGGCAAGAGCTATTCGGCAGCACCATGGTCTCCCCTCAAGAGGCTGTGGACTCTCCTTCCTTGGAGGTTTGGACTGAAGAGATGGATAGAAGCACTCATAAGTAAAACAATCTAGTTTCCTGCCCTCTTGCCTCTCCCCTCACACACAAAGACACACATAACCCGTCACCCGAGTCTCATACTTGGGATCCTTGACAAGCAGCCGCCGAATGAAGTCCTTCGCCAGTTCGCTGGTGTTGCTGAAGTACTCCTCGTCAAAGTCGTAGTTGACGGCAGAAATGTTGGTCAAGGTTTCCTGCTTCGTTTCGCCCAAGAACGGAGAGGCGCCGCTTAAGCTGCGAGGGCGAAAGCATAAAAAAGAAGAAGAAATGCCTTTACAGGGGTACCTCGGGTTACGGACCTGATCTGTTCCGGGGTGCCGTTTGTGGTGGTTTCTGGTTAACACAGGGTTAACAGTCCACAGGATGCTACCGTATTTTTCACTCCATAAGATGCACTTTTTTCCTCCTAAAAAATAAGGGGAAATATCTGTGCGTCTTATGGAGCGAATGGTGGTCCCTGGAGCTGAATTGCCCAGGGGCCAAAAGAGGATCGTGCTTTTTATTTTACAAAGAGAAAAGGGGTGTTGAAAGGACCCCGCTCAGCAGCTGATCAGCAAGAGATCGGGAGAGAGATAAGAGTCCCGGCTCCCTTTCAGCCCCGCCCTCCTTTGTTGAATGTGCTGCAGAGGGAGGTTGTTTGTTTCCCCAGCGACATGTGACTGGCTGATTAGATTATCTGTCTGGAAACTGTAGAAAAGGCTCCCTTTCCTTTAGAAGCTGCAGAAATGTGAGTTGAACCCCATAAAAATGGGGCTTTTCCTCTTTGCTTTTCCCCCTTTGCAAAAAAGCTGCAAAACTTTTAGCTGATCCTCAAAAAAAAGGGCTTTTAGAGGAGGAAAACCAGAAAAAAAAATTCCTGTTTCCTCCTCTAAAAACGAGGTGCGCCCTATGGTCCGGTGCACCCTATGGAGCAAAAAATACGGTACGTTCTGCACTGGGTGCTTCACCCACAAATGGGTGTTTCCTTATCTGTATTATACACTTTCTGTTTTTCTGTTGCCAGAGAGAAAGCAACATGGAGGAGCGAACTCCCGGTTTGTGTACAGTTATGCTTTTGTAATAAACGCTTTAGTTAGAAGCATCTGTCTCAAGAAGCCGCTATTGAGACACACTTCAGACGTCATTTATCCTGCGTTTACACTCTGCTAAATTAGCCAGGTCGGTGCGGAGACTGAGAAGCGTGCGGGGCGGAAGATTTACGACTGTTATCTTCAGTCGTGCTGGGGAGAGGTCGTTGCTACCCTCCGGTCGATCGAAAACACCCATACCGTTTGCACCCTGAAAAGTCCGTAACCTGAGCGGGGCTATCACGCATGCGCGAAAGCGCGATATCGTGCTTCTGCGCAAACTGCACAGAATGTTTCTGCGCATTCTCACGCAGCAAAACACTTCCAGGTTTGCCGCATTCACAACACGAAAAAAAACGCAACCCACAGCTATCGTCACCCGAGGTATAACTGTATTTAAGTGTTTTGTAACAATAGCCAAACAATTTAAACTAGGCATGTCCAAAGTCTGTTTCAGGGGCCTAATCCAGCCCGCCGGTCCATTTAATCAGGCCCCCGTGGCAGTATATGTCCTGTGGAGAAGCACAGAATTCTCAAGTTAGAAGGGTAAAGGGTAAAGGTAAAGGGACCCCTGACCATTAGGTCCAGTCGTGTCCGACTCTGGGGTTGCGGCGCTCATCTCGCTTTACTGGCCGAGGGAGCCGGCGTACAGCTTCCAGGTCATGTGGCCAGCATGACTAAGCCGCTTCTGGCGAACCAGAGCAGCGCACAGAAACGCGTTTACCTTCCGCGGAGCGGTACCTATTTATCTACTTGCACTTTGACGTGCTTTGAACTGCTAGGTTGGCAGGAGCAGGGACCGAGCAATGGGAGCTCACCCCGTCATTGCGGGGATTCGAACCGCCGACCTTCTGATCGGCAAGCCCTAGGCTCTGTGGTTTAACCCACAGCGCCACCCGCGTCCCTTTTAAGCGCCAGACCTAGGGTGGGAGAAAAACCTGAAACAGTAAGCTAAGCTCTCACACTACTCAACATGCAACCCTTCTGGAGAAGCACAGAAATGTCAAGTTGGAAGGGACGGCGTGAGTCATCTAGTCCAGCCCCTGCAATGCAGGAATCTTTCGCCCCATGTGGGGCTCGACCCCAAGACCCTAAGAGCCCCATGGCTCTACCGGTGAAGCTATGCTTGTTCACCGAGCACAGTGTTTTTACTTTGTGCAACATACAGGTGAAACTCAAAAAATTAGAATATCGTGGAAAGGTTCATTTCTTTCAGTAATTCAACTTAAAAGGTGAAACTAATATATGAGATAGACTCATGACATGCAAAGCGAGATATGTCAAGCCTTTATTTGTTATAATTGTGATGATTATGGCGTACAGCTGATGAGAACCCCAAATTAACAATTTCAACTTTGGGGTTTTCATCAGCTACGCCATAATCATCACAATTATAACAAGCAAAGGCTTGACATATCTCGCTTTGCATGTCATGAGTCTATCTCATATATTAAACTCCAGTAGCTAATGAAAACAATTGCTTACATAAATGAACTTTTCCACGATGTTCTAATTTTCCGAGTTTCACCTGTATTTTGTTTTGAAATACTCACAGGATATAGGTGATGACGCCGATGCTCCTGGAAGGAAGGAAGGAAAAGGAAAGAGGATTAACATACTAGCCTCGAAATGTCCCAAAAGATGCAGAAACATGGGGTGGGCGATCTGCAACACACACACACACACCGGACTCAGCCCTAGCCAAGTTAGGGATGACGGGGGTTGCGGCACGACAACTCAACAGCTGCACTTATCGGGATAGGATTGTGTTGGGAAGAATTATCAAAACAGCAGAGAGTATTATTGACTGTTCACTCTCTACCTTAGAACGTATCTATACCATCAGGTGCCACGTTAGAGACCCATCAAGAGACCCATCGCACCCTGGTCACTGTTTCTTAGAGCTTCTGCCACCGGGACGGAGATACAGAACAACGAAGGCGAGAACGAACCGTCTCAAGAACGGTTTCTTTCCCAGAGCAATTTTGGCCTTCAATGGAAACTCCGGACTCTGAATTCATCTTATTTTTGCTTCCCGCAAGGGGAAGATGGCAATAAAGATTTGTTCTATTCCATTCTAAGCCAACACACGGCCGAGGAGAAGCAGTCAGAAATTAGCAATAAAGGAGGACTCTGGGGGCATAAAAGGTCAACACCTAAGAGTATTTCTGGCTCCCAGCAGGGAGAAGCAAGAGGAGTGGGATTGGGGCAAAGGGGGAGAATATTATTATTATTATTATTATTATTATTATTATTATTAATACCCTAATATTAATTAACCCAGCAGCTGCTGGGTGACCTTGGGCTAGTCACACTTCTCTGAAGTCTCTCAGCCCCACTCACCTCACAGAGTGTTTGTTGTGGGGGAGGAAGGGAAAGGAGAATGTGAGCCGCTTTGAGACTCCTTCGGGTAGTGATAAAGCGGGATATCAAATCCAAACTCTTCTTCTTCTTCTTCTACCCCACCCATCTGGCTGGGTTTCCCCAGCCACTCTGGGCAGCTCCCAACAGAATATTAAAAACACGATAAAACATCAAACATTAAAAACTTCCCTAAACAGGGCTGCCTTCAGATGTCTTCTAAAAGTCAGATAGTTGTTTATTTCCTTGACATCTGATGGGAGGGCGTTCCACAGGGCAGGCCACCACCGAGAAGGCCCTCTGCCTGGTTCCCTGTAACCTCACTTCTCGCAGGGAGGGAACTGCCAGAAGGCCCTCGGAGCTGGACCTCAGTGTCCGGGCTGAACGATGGGGGTGGAGACGCTCCTTCAGGTATACTGGGCCGAGGCCGTTTAGGGCTTTAAAGGTCAGCACCAACACAACACAAACAAACAAATAAGCCATGAGAGATTAGAGAAGAGGGAAACGTGGGCTGCCTCAGCAAAAGGTCTACAAGGAAGGGATAGAGGAAGAGTTCAGAAGGTTTAGGGTCGTCTAGAGAGGGAGAGTGGTTAAAAAGCAGGAAGGAGAATAATTGCGAAAGAAGAAGAGTTTGGATTTGATATCCCGCTTTATTACTACCCAAAGGAGTCTCAAAGCGGCTAACATTCTCCTTTCCCTTCCTCCCCCACAACAAACACTCTGTGAGGTGAGTGGGGCTGAGAGACTTCAGAGAAGTGTGACTAGCCCAAGGTCACCCAGCAGCTGCATGTGGAGGAGCGGGGACGCGAACCCGGTTCACCGGATTACGAGTATACCGCTCTTAACCACTACACCACACTGGCTCTCGGTGCTCCCCACTCAGGGGACAGTGTAGATAAAACAAAAACAGAGCTGTTGTCTCCTGTGATGAAAGGGGGAGAAAACACACTGAGTTATGTTCCCCACCAGAGGTGCTCTGAAAGCTAGAAGGGCATCTGGGATCAGAGGCAGGAATAGGGCTGATTTGCAGAATCTGTCCGGAGCTTTCCTGAAGTTCTCTTCCCAGGCCCGGGTGCTACAGACCTTGGGAACCGGTTCATAAACAAACAAAAATCCATTGAAACTGTGGAGTTGGAAGCCCCACCCCCACCCCAAGGTTCATTTAATATGCAGGAATCGCAGGTGAATAATTCCTGACAAGATGGCCACCCAACCTCCGTTGATAAACCTCCAGCGAAGGAGATTCCCACAGCGAAGTCACTGTGCATTAAATACTACTACTACTACTAATAATAATAATAAAGCATTAAATTCCACAGGAAACCTAAGCCAAGCTTATTTTACTCACCACATATCAGCCTCCAGGCCCAAAGGTTCGTAGTTGACTATTTCTGGAGCTTTGGAGAGGGATGAGAAAAAAGCAGCATTTTGGGGGACAGAAAACCACAACCAAACAGGATTCCTGCATCTGCCTCTCAAACACTTTGTGGCTCCAGATATGTGGAGGATAGGTAAAAGTAAAGCTAAGGACCCCTGGACAGTTAAGTCCAGTCAAAGGCGACTATGGGGTTGCGGCGCTCATCTCGCTTTCAGCCAAGGGAGCCGGCGTTTGTCGCAGACAGCTTTCCGGGTCATGTGGCCAGCAGGGGACTAAACCGCTTCTGGCGCAACGGGACACCGTGACGGAAGCCAGAGCGCACGGAAACGCCGTTTACCTTCTCCCGCCCACGGTACCTATTTATCTACTTGCGCTGGTGTACTTTTGAGCCCTGGGTTGGTACCTATTTATCTACTTGCGCTGGTGTACTTTCGAGCTGCTAGGTTGGCAGGAGCAGGACGGGAGCTCAGCTCACCGTTGCGGGGATTCGAACCGCCAACCTTCCGATCGGCAAGCCCAAGAGGCTCAGTGGTTTAGACCATACCCTCCTCTCCAGGCTGAGGGTTTCCCCTGCTTGCTCGCCCCTCACCCATCACCCACCCCAGTCCATTGCGCTCCCCAAACATCCTGGTCCCACGCACATACCTACAAACTCGGGAGTGCCGAAGATGTTTTTGAACTCGTTCCCTGCTTCAATCTTGTGGGCAATCCCAAAGTCGATCAGCTTGATTCGAGGGCTTGGGACGTTCTTGTCGAGGAGCATGATGTTTTCAGGCTGGGAGGAGGAAACATTGGGGGAGCACATGAGCACCATGTCTCTGCAGCCAGAGGATCAGGGTAATGTTGTTTTAATATTTACAAGCTGCTTCCAACATAATATAAAAAACAGAAACATCAAATGTTAAGAACATCAAAAAGACTAAGATCATGGCCACCTGGTCCCATCACCTCCTGGCAAATAGAAGGGGAAGAAATGGAGGCAGTGAGAGATTTTACTTTCTTGGGCTCCATGATCACTGCAGATGGTGACAGCAGTCACGAAATTAAAAGACGCCTGCTTCTTGGGAGGAAAGCAATGACAAACCTAGACAGCATCTTAAAAAGCAGAGACATCACCTTGCCGACAAAGGTCCGTATAGTTAAAGCTATGGTTTTCCCAGTAGTAATGTATGGAAGTGAGAGCTGGACCATAAAGAAGGCTGATCGCCGAAGAATTGATGCTTTTGAATTTGGTGCTGGAGGAGACTCTTGAGAGTCCCATGGACTGCAAAAAGATCAAACTTATCCATTCTGAAGGAAATCAGCCCTGAGTGCTCCCTAGAACAGTGTTTTTCAACCACTGTTCCGTGGCACACTAGTGTGCCGCGAGATGTTGCCTGGTGTGCCGTGGGAAAAATTGAAAAATGAATTACTTTATATATAGTCAATATAGGCACAGAGTTAATTTTTTTAACATTTTCTAATGGTGGTGTGCCTCGTGATTTTTTTCATGAAACAAGTGTGCCTTTGCCCAAAAAAGGTTGAAAAACACTGCACTAGAAGGACAGATCCTGAAGCTGAGGCTCCAGTACTTTGGCCACCTCATGAGAAGAGAAGACTCCCTGGAAAAGACCCTGATGTTGGGAAAGATGGAGGGCACAAGGAGAAGGGGACGACAGAGGATGAGATGGTTGGACAGTGTTCTTGTTTCTGACTGAGCAATGGAAGCTCACCCCATCCGGGGATTCGAACCGCCGACCTTCTGATCGGCAGGCCCAGGCTCTGGTTTAGACCACAGCGCCACCCGAGCATTCAGAAAATTGTGGATCCCAAGGCCAGTAAGAACACCCCAAAAGTTCTCCGAAACTAGCCTAACTAGAGAGCAGGAAATATCAGGAGAGGTCACTGAAAAGCGACTCTTGCGAGGAGTTCCCCTGGCTTCGGCTCCGATTCGGTGTTCTGCAACTCTATGCAGACTTTGGAAACGGTTCCCAGGAAATGTATGGCAGTGTTTTTGTCCCAGAGGCAGTGGTGTGCCATGAGGGGTGAGGCGCACAGATTTTGGAGGGGGTGCGACTCGGTGCCCCCACGTCAGGCTCCCTTGCTGAGGCCATGTGGCTGCCACCCTCCTGGCAGCTGGAGCCGGGACTTTACCTGGCCCATGCCGGTACTTCCCCAAACCTCCCTCCTGGAGGGTATCCTTGGGCAAGGGGTGCGCCCCACAGAGGAGCAGAGCTGCCCGCTTGCCTGGGACCTGCCGGTGCCCGCCCATGCGCTGCACGTCCGGGGAAGGGCTGTGCTTGGCCCCTCGGCTTTCCCTCTTCCGCCTTCTCCAGTGTGAGAGCCAGCGTGGTGTAGTGGTTAAGAGCGGTGGACTCATAATCTGGTGAACCGGGTTCGCTTCCCCGCTCCTCCACATGCAGCTGCTGGGTGACCTTGGGCTAGTCACACTTCTCTGAAGTCTCTCAGCCCCACTCACCTCACAGAGGTTTGTTGTGGGGGAGGAAGGGAAAGGAGATTGTGAGCCGCTTTGAGACTCCTTGGGGTAGTGATAAAGTGGGATATCAAATCCTCCTGGGCCTGCTGCAGCCACAGTTCTGGCTCTGCTGGCATGCCACCCAGCCTAACTAATTCGTAAAAACTGCATTCTGGATTCTGGGGGCATCCACCTCCATCGTTCAGCCCGGACACTGAGATCCAGTGCCGAGGGCCTTCTGGCGGTTCCCTCACTGCGAGAAGCAAAGCTACAGGGAACCAGGCAGAGGGCCTTCTCGGTAGTGGCGCCCGCCCTGTGGAACGCCCTCCCAGCAGAGGTCAAAGAGATAAATAACTATCTGACATTCAGAAAATACCTGAAGGCAGCCCTGTTTAGGGAAGTTTTTAACCTGTGATATTTTAATGTATTTTAATATCTGTTGGAGGCCGCCCAGAGTGGCTGGGGGGACCCAGCCAGATGGGCGGGGTACAAAATTATTATTATTATTATTATTATTATTATTATTATTAATTCTCATTTCCGAGTCACCTTCAAAGGTGGCCCCACATATATCTGGATCTCAGGCTGCAGCCCATAATCGCTGGCCAGCAGCTCCTTACCCTGAGCAGGATTCACCTTGAGGTCAAAGTGGGCGATGCGTTTGGAGTGGAGGTAGTAGACCCCGTCCAAAATCTGCTTGAGGAACTGCGTGGCCTCCTCTTCCGTCAGCGACTCCTTCTCGGCAAGGAAATCGAAGAGCTCCCCGCCGGAGACCAGCTCCAGGATCAGCACCACGTCCGTCTTGTTCTCGAAGATGTCGTGAAGCGTGATGATGTTGGGGTGCTGGATCTCCCGCAGGATGTCGACCTCCCGCTCGATCTCCTCGCGGCTCACCCCGCGGCGGCTGGAGGACAGGCGCCGCTTCTTGATGAACTTGGCCGCGTATTCCAGGCCGCTCTTCTTCTCCCGGCACTTGCGCACGATCGCAAACTGGCCGCTGAGAGGGAGAGAGAGAAGGAAAACGTTCGCTTAGTCCTGATCGGGGACAGAGGGAGGAAGGGAAAGCTCCACAAAGCAAGAAAAGGGGGTAACACAGCCTATCATTTAAAAATACCGTATTTTTCGCTCCAAAACACACTTTTTTCCTCCTAAAAAAGGACATGTCGTGTGTCTTATGGAGCAAATGGGTGGCCAATTGCTGGCTCTCTTGCCCAGGCCTGCACTGTTGAATGTTCTGCAGATGGAGGCTGTTTGTTTCCCCAGCGACATGCAGCTGGCTGATTAGATTGTAGATAGATAGATAGATAGATGATCGAGATAGATAGATAGATAGATAGATAGATAGATAGATAGATAGATATAGATATAGATAGATAGATAGAAGATAGATAGATAGATAGATAAAGAAGGTAAAGGCAAAGGACCATCAGGTCCAGTCGTGTGACTCTGGGGTTGCGGCGTTCCGTCTCGATCCAACAGAGGGTGCAGAAGCTTCCGGGTCATGTGGCCAGCATGAAAAGCCGCTTCTGGCGAACCAGAGCAGCGCACGGAAACGCTTTTACCTTCCCGCTGGAGCGGTGTCCTGTTTATCTTTGGACAAATGGGGGTGACGCTCTGCTTGCACTGTTCTTCTGCAACTAGGCTGGTGGGCACCCAGCAGGACCGAGCAGACGATAAAGAGCTCAGCCAGAAAGTCATAGATGGATAGATCGATAACCGCCGATAGGAATAAAAAAGGTACTGATTCTGACCATCAGGCAACTCTGGGTTGCGGTCCTCAGGTTCTATAGTCTGTGGTTTAACCCACATGTGAGCCAGCATGAATCCTGATAGAGCAGCTGTGTTCTGTTTGGGAAATACTCAGAAGTGATCTACTTGTTTTCAAAGAAGACTATAGATAAAAACAATACTCCTGGCCTGTTTTTTTCATCCTCTTGCAGACAGGGGCGAATAAAGGTGTGGACTCACCTTGCTGCAGAAAGCAACAAGGATGGGCAGCAGGCCCAGGTAGCAGTAAGTAGGGGTGTAATGAGCCCAGGGGACAGGCATAGCAAGGAAAACCAAAATCTTCAGCTAACTATATAGGGCGCTGGCTTTCCAGCTGCTGCTGAATTGCAACACCCAGGGTCTGCGCGTCCATTAAGACAAACTAGGCAATTGCCTAGGGCGCCAAAATGGAGGGGGCACAGAAGTAAGAAGCTGGAAGTAGGTTCTTCATTGTGGCTTTTCTGAGGCACGTAGCGCTAGTCACCATGATGTCAGTGATTGTGAGCAACTGAGCTGTAAATCCTGACTCTAGCACTGTGAGTTCAACTTGGCGAATATAATCAGTGGAAATATTGGCAGGACCAATCTTAGCAAAAAATAAATGAATCTGTTCCAGATCATAATTTTAGGCAGAAAGCGGATGTTTCCCCGTCCTCAAAAGTCAGACACAGCAGATTCCTGTTACAGGTAGGTAGCCGTGTTGGTCTGCCATAGTCAAAACAAAATAAAAAATAAAAAAATCCTTCCAGTAGCACCTTAGAGACCAACTAAGTTTGTTCTTGGTATGAGCTTTCGTGTGCATGCACACTTCTTCAGATACACTGAAACGGAAGTCACCAGACCCTTATATATAGAGAGGTGGGGAGGGTATTACTCAGAAGGGGGGTGGGAGATGGGTGATCGGCTGATAGGAGCAATACCCCTCCCCACTCTCTCACTACATAAAAGCCAATGCAATTCTGGGCTGCATCAATAGGAGTATAGCGTCTAGATCAAGGGAAGTAATAGTACCACTGTATTCCGCTCTGGTCAGACCTCACCTGGAATACTGTGTCCAGTTCTGGGCACCACAGTTCAAGAAGGATACTGACAAGCTGGAACGTGTCCAGAGGAGGGCAACCAAAATGGTCCAAGGCCTGGAAACGATGCCTTATGAGGAACGGCTTAGGGGCTGGGTATGTTTAGCCTGGAGAAGAGAAGGTTAAGGGGTGATATGATAGCCATGTTCAAATATATAAAAGGATGTCATATAGAGGAGGGTGAAAGGTTGTTTTCTGCTGCTCCAGAGAAGCGGACACGGAGCAATGGATTCAAACTACAAGAAAGAAGATTCCACCTAAACATTAGGAAGAACTTCCTGACAGTAAGAGCTGTTGGACAGTGGAATTTGCTGCCAAGGAGTGTGGTGGAGTCTCCTTCTTTGGAGGTCTTTAAGCGGAGGCTTGACAGCCATCTGTCAGGAATGCTTTGATGGTGTTTCCTGCTTGGCAGGGGGTTGGACTGGATGGCCCTTGGGTCTCTTCCAACTCTAGGATTCTATGATAAGAGGATCGGTTTCGTTTCAGTGTATGAAGAAGTGTGCATGCACACGAAAGCTCATACCAAGAACAAACTTAGTTAGTCTCTAAGGTGCTACTGGAAGGATTTATTTTTTATTTTTTATTTTGTTTCGACAGCAGATTCCTGACATTCCCATCCGCCACAGAAAAGAAGCACTTCCTGGTTTTGTGAGCGTGAAAAAGCCGGGAGAAATCTACAGCGGTTGTGAAAGAGGAGGAAATGTTCGTCGCACGCATATTATCTCACAAATTCCGGAGTCTTTCCATACAAGGGAAGGCCTAAAGGAGGAGGAGAAACCTCTTTTGCTCTGTTTCAACAAAGCCACAGGCATGGGGACATCGAAATGCAGCTATTTACATTTTTCAAAGGTGAGATCACACACCAAGGACACGGGGCTTCCCATATACGGTTGCAGTTGCAAAAAGGAAAAGGACGAGGAAGCAGAACAGAAGCAACCCGACCAGATTTATTCCTGCTGGCCATCAGCAAAAATTCATCGGGACGGATAGCAATGCGGTTCGCAGTGGAGGGTGGCGGGAGGGGGGGCAGAGAGAGAATAAACAGATTTAGCACACAAGGGTTTTTTTTGTAAAAAAAAAAAAAAAAAGAAAATTGTAAGTAAGGACTGCCTTTGGTTTCTCAGTCCACAATTCACCATTGTGTCCCAAAAAGGGGGGGGGGTGTTTGATTGCTAATTGGGATCTTAAACAGGGTTGCCATATTCCCCAAAGTGAAAATCTGGACAAAGTTGCTGAGTTATTTGGGAGGGGGGGGACACGAAATTGTTTGAGCCTTTTGGGGGGAACATATCACAAATGAAATTTAAGATTTTTTGTGGGGGGGGAAATTTATAAGCATTTTTTTAAAAAAAAAATTGGTGGGAAATGTTTTTTATTTATTCTTGTCAATAGAAATTTACAGTCAGAAAATCTGGATAACCGTTTCATGAGATTCTCCGGATCTCGTGACTTCCCCCCACCCCCCACATCCCCTAACATGGGTCCTTATTACAATAATTAAGACTGCATATCGATATGTTCTCTGCTATTTTCATTTCTCCAAATTGTCCAATAATCTTATTTTACAAGTGATTCTTACAGTCCAGTTTGGATTTGCTTACAATGGCCTCCTAAGTAAATTATAAAATTTTCCCATTCCTTTTCAAAGTCCTTGTCTTCTTAGTTCCTGATTTTATTTTATTTTTTTTAAAAAGTCGCCCTCATTGATATACATTCGGGTTTTCCCAGGACGTTTTGCAGATTGGGCGAAAATCCACCCAGGCGCCATTTTGCAGCTCGATTACTGGATGCGTTTGGGGAAACCCGGACGTACGGCAGTCCTAATCTTAAACCATGGCTCGATCCCGGTTTTAAGATCCTACTTCATAAACAGACATTAAAACAGAGTTTCCCTATTGTCAGACGTAGTGGGGTGACTCCATTTTAAATGCACTGGACCTGAAGCAAGAAGGGAGAAGGCCTGATGATTGTTCCCACGCAATAAACGCAGGAAAGGTTAATTAAGAGTGCTGGATTTACATATAAGCTAAACAAGCTATAGCTTAGGGCCCCACTCTCTTGGGGGGGGGCAAAAAATGTAAAGGGGGGGGGAACCCTGGATGTACGTTTCCAAAATATAAGATAAAAAAACAAATATATAAAAAACGATTTGGTTATACTATTAGAAATACGTAGACCGATAAGTATGAAATGATTGCGAGGTTTAATGAGTTGACTGTTTATATTTGGGCAACTTTCCTGCTGCGCTTTATTGGAAGGAGAAAAATAATCACAACAATTTAAACAATTTATTTTAACTAAATCAACAACGTTATTGCCTATGTATCCATGTTTGTTTAATTGATGTGGTTAAACAATTAAAAAAAAAAAACAACTTAGACTGAGTATTAAGGTAAAGGTAAAGGAACTCCATGATCACTGCAGATGGTGACAGCAGTCCCGAAATTAGAAGACGCCTGCTTCTTGGGAGAAAAGCAATGACAAACCTAGACAGCATCTTAAAAAGCAGAGACATCACCTTGCCGACAAAGGTCCGTATAGTTAAAGCTATGGTTTTCCCAGTAGTAATGTATGGAAGTGAGAGCTGGACCATAAAGAAGGCTGATCGCCGAAGAATGATGCTTTTGAATTATGGTGCTGGAGGAGACTCTTGAGAGTCCCATGGACTGCAAGAAGATCAAACCTATCCATTCTGAAGGAAATCAGCCCTGAGTGCTCACTGGAAGGACAGATCCTGAAGCTTTGGCCACCTCATGAGAAGAGAAGACTCCTGGAAAAGACCCTGATGTTGGGAAAGATGGAGGGCACAAGGAGAAGGGGACAACAGAGGACGAGATGGTTGGACAGTGTTCTCGAAGCGACTAGCATGAGTTTGGCCAAACTGCGGGAGGCAGTGGAAGACAGGAGTGCCTGGCGTGCTCTGGTCCATGGGGTCACGAAGAGTCGGACACGACTGAATGACTGAACAACAACAAGAACCCTGACCATTAGGTCCAGTCGCGGACGACTCTGGGGTTGCGGCGCTCATCTCGCTTTATTGGCCGAGGGAGCCGGCGTACAGCTTCCGGTCATGTGGCCAGCATGACTAAGCCGCTTCTGGCGAACCAGAGCAGCGCACGGAAACGCTGTTTACCTTCC
>OFHU01001337.1:0-239824 GCA_900245905.1 Lacerta viridis
GTGGATGAGCTGCTTCACCTTCGCTATTCCATGGATTGAGGCCACAGTTGTTGTTTTTAAGGCTACTTGTAAAGTTAGATAGGACTGGTAACGTAATAAAAAGCTCAACAGAGGAGAGTGGAAAAAAAGACAATATCACAGTAATTACTATTCAGGGTGGTGAGCAGGAGTATCACTGCATACCCCACCCCTGGCTACAATCAGTTTTAATTATGACCCTGGAAACAAGAAAACACATAAAGAAACAGCTAAAAACAACCAGTGAGTTCCCATGTTATAAATTTATGGTTTTTGAAGGCTTTTTATCTTCAGTGCCATGACACAGAATTGGAAATCTGTAGTTATTAGGCTATCGCTCTCTTCAGAAATAGCAGCATCCAGATGTACCGGTTAATGTTCTACAAAAGCCAATTTATTTTTAAAAAATAAAACTCCAGTGATCGTGCCATAGAAGACAAGTTTTACTCTACATTTTAAAAAGAAAGGTTTCCCTTTTCCAATTAGGCCTATCGGGCTTCTCCCCCTTGGCCTGTGGCATTGTTTGGCCAAAAACATGCCCAAATGTCCGTTACCCGACATCAGGCATGGGACTGCTAAAGACACTGAGCCAATTTTGAAAGGAAAAATCGGGAGCACACCCAGAAAGTGCATCTCATTTTTTTCTTTGCTGTTGCGGCTTGAATTCTTTTTCCGGTTCCAGCCACAGTTGCAAACATTGAATCTTCCTTTGTAGCTCAAGGATTGCAATCATCCTTTGCACATGGCTGTCAACTTTTCCCTTTTTTTAAAAAAAAAGGGAAGTTCCCTTATTCCGAATAGGATTCCTCACAAGAAAAGGGAAAAGTTGATAGCTATGGCTTTGCAACCAGACTTGCATTCAAGCTGAGTGTGCAAAGAAATAATTGGGAGCACACTCACAGTTCTTCCATGAAGTTTAGCAGCCCTGATGTCCTGTGATATGATGTCAGATGTGACACTAGGGTATAAGACACTGATTCCATTTGTCAAAGTGGCGTGTGGAGGGTCAAGCTGCCTTGGCATGAAGGAAACTTCCTATACAGTGGTACCTTGGTTCTCAAATGCCTTGGTTCTCAAGTAAGTGTTCCGGTTTTCAAACCTTTTTCGGAAGCCGAATGTCCAACGCAGCTTTCAGCTATTGTTTCCGGGGCGTCTGCACCAATCAGAAGCTGTGCCTTGGTTTTTGGAAGTCAACGGATTTCTGGAACAGATTAAGTTTGGCACTTTTGTTTTTGCTATTTATTTTGCGTGTTTGTTTTTGTGTGTAACCCAGTTCAGCTACTGATTGGTTGGTTGGTTGGTTGGTTGATTGATTGATTGATTGATTGTGTGACTGCGGAAATGGATAAAATCCCCCCCATCCAAACAATGACTATCATCAGTGCAGGTAAGAAAAAAATAAATTTTATTTTTTATCATCTACAATACTATCTTATTTATTTTATAGTACAGTACATTGGTCATTGTTTTCATTTTATGGATCAGTGGCTTCCTTAGATAGTAAAATCCATGTTTAATTGCCGTTTTAGGGGTAGTTTTTAAAAGTCTGGAATGGATTAATCTGTTTCGCATTACTTTCTATGGAAAAGAACGCCTTGGTTTTGGAATGCTTTGGTTTTGGAACGGACTTCCGGAAGGGATTAAGTTTGAGAACCAAGGTCCCAATGTATTCTGATGTTCTGTGTTCCCTCTCAAGCACAGATTTCCCCACAAGGCAGCTGACTCTGCACATTCATAACAAAAATTAATATTATATCATCTCAGAATACAAAGGATTGACGCCAACTGCTAAAAACCTTCCTTTAATGACGGAGTCACTTCATCATATAATCTTTTCTTGCCCTCTGCACAGAGACGCCCTGGCAAATCCACTAAGACCAATAATTCAGAAAATTGTGGGTACGCCAGCAGAGTCTCACCTTGCCCTAATTTTGCAAGACAATGGTCCCTATATAACCTTGCAGGTGGCAAGGTTTTTAAACTCTGTTTTGTCCCAAAAAAGGCGAAATGGCCAACTACATGACTAATACAGGTGTTTTTTTGTTGTTTTTTTAGCATTTCCCCTCTAGATTGAAGTTTTAATACTACTGGATGTAGGTTTACTTTGGACGGCCGTGGTACGATATTCTGTCATTGTGATTTCTGTGTATCCCTGTGTTTTTATGCCTTGTTCCTCGCTATGTTTATGTGTATATGTCTATATGGGCTTATAGCCGCAATAAAATTTCTGTCTGTCTGTCCTTCCTTTAAGACATAGAGATACACTAAAAGCTATGAATATTTCCTCTTGACCACTGGGCGGGTTTTGCTTGAATGCTCAGTGAAGTTGAAAAACACTTGATTTTGGCAACCAAATTCACTTCAGAGGCGCTTCAGTTGTTTGCGCCCTTTGAGGATCAGGCTGCTTGTGAAGCTGTGAAACTTATTGGTGTACTTTGTGTGTTGCAGGCAGACGCCACAATATGGCCCAGTGGGAGGCCTGTGAAAGTCCATTGATTTTAATGGGCTTAAGCACACCTAACTCTCTGTTGGGTTGTGGCCAAAGGGCAAAGTGGGACATTATAAATGAAAGCTAGTAAAATGAAAACACAGGCTGCAATCCTATGGACAGTTAACCTGAGCATAATCCCATTGGCTTCGGTGGCATGTATATGCATACTGCTGTGCACGATGTCTTTATGCAGCCAGAAACGGGATACTAATTCTAAGCTGAAAGACTTAAAATGATGCTATGCTCAGGTTGTAAAAGAAAAGGAGAACTGGCTGCAGCCCAACCAGTAAGGGAGCCAATAAAATTAAATGTTGGGAAGGTGGGGGAGATACCCTGGCAACAGAAAGGAAGAGATTTTTCAAAATGTATATAAATTGATAACTGAAGATCTTTCAGAAGTGCTTAATGATAGACATTCACCCGGAGTGTAAACCTGGCTCATGCCTAAATGAAAAAGCAGAGTCTGAACATAACCTCCCATTTCAAAACCGTGAACAGCTCAACAAGCAGTCTTGAAATCTGCCAGTTTTAAAGTGCGCCAGTGTAGGCAGCAGATGTGCTAATATGTTGAGAGGCACAAGTTGCAGAATGCAATGCAATTTATATTTTATAAAGTGGGAACATTATTTTTGTCATATAGTGGATAAAAGAATTGTCAATCCGTGGGGGGAGGGGGGAGGAAATAGATTTTGAAAGAACATCCAACTTGTATAAGCTAGCAATTTCACGTGATATGAAGAATTCCAGAAAAGTTTAATGCACTCCAACACCCTAAAAGTTTTGCATGCATTTACAACTTTCACCCCAATTCCTACCAATGGGATATGGATGCAATGGGTCTCTCATTTCCGCCATCTAGAAGAATCACGGCTGGGAATCAGCAGAGCTTCTGCATGATAACATCTGCAATCACAGATTGTACACAGTCCTAATTCTCAAAGGCTTCCGTAAAGCACAACAAAATGTGCATTGGCCACAAAACATCATATGAAGCTGCAAGGCTTTGCCACCATACTTGTTGGGCACAGGTGGATCTGTTTTCTCCAAAGATATTGAGAGCCAGTGTGGTTAAGAGTGGTAGACTCGTGATCTGGGGAACCGGGTTCGCGTCTCCGCTCCTCCACATGCAGCTGCTGGGTGACCTTGGGCTAGTCACACTTCTTTGAAGTCTCTCAGCCCCACTCACCTCACAGAGTGTTTGTTGTGGGGGAGGAAGGGAAAGGAGAATGTTAGCCGCTTTGAGACTCCTTCGGGTAGTGATAAAGCGGGATATCAAATCCAAACTCCTCCTCCTCCTCCTCCTCCTCCTCCTCCTCCTCCTCCTCCTCTTCTCTTTGCAGTCCCTGCCCTCCCAACCTATGACTTGTGACTTATTGGTCACTTGAGTGTGGTGTAGTGGTTTAGAGCCGTAGACTTGTAATCTGGTGAACCGGGTTTGTGTCTCCGCTCCTCCACATGCAGCTGCTGGGTGACCTTGGGCTAGTCACACTTCTCTGAAGTCTCTCAGCCCCACTCACCTCACAGAGTGTTTGTTGTGGGGGAGGAAGGGAAAGGAGAATGTTAGCTGCTTTGAGGACTCCTTCGGGTAGTGATAAAGTGGGATATCAAATCCAAACTCTTCTTCTCTTCTTATAGCAGCAGCAGCAAGACTGGCATCAGGAATCAGCACTGTTGAACAGTTGCCAACAGCTCCACAGTCACCACAGGCTCCAATGTCAGCCCCTTACCCAGAATTGGCAGCGAGCCCCAAAGATGAATCAGGGCATGGTGGCAAAGGTCCCCAGATGGTATTGGGTGATGTGGGGCTGCTGTGGCTCTCAGTGCATACTGCTAATGTCCTTTAGGAGCAGCTAGAAGCCATTAGCTGTCCACAGGGCTGGCTTCCTGGAAAAGGGGCAGATTGGATGTACAGTTTCAGCATGATGACCAAGAGAGAAATGAAGACGAAAGCCCTCTTCAGGTGGACACAAGCACAGGTGAAGAGTGGGGCTGTTCATGTTCATGTTCAGCCTCCCCAAGGTGCTCTCCATAGTTTCCCAGCATGTCTGAAGGCAGCCCAGTTTAGGGAAGTGTTTAATGTTTTTAATATTCAGTTGGGAGCTGCCCAGGGTGGCTGGGGGAACCCAGCCAGATGGGCGGGGTATAAATAATAAATAAATATTATTCTTATGTCTGCAGTGCAGGAACCTGCCCAATGTGCATAGGCC
The DNA here is from genome assembly GCA_900245905.1 of Lacerta viridis. Taxonomy (NCBI): domain Eukaryota; kingdom Metazoa; phylum Chordata; class Lepidosauria; order Squamata; family Lacertidae; genus Lacerta; species Lacerta viridis. Next base: position 4,717 of record OFHU01001337.1, read on the forward strand.
ACGAGCAGAAACTCTGAGGGTTCCGGGTTCCAGCTCATGAAGGCAACCCATGTACATGAGGCAGGCTGCCATTCTGCAGAAATGCCCTCAACTCATTGAGAGCCTATGGGAAAGGCCAGCATGGAGTGTGGGGAACAGGTGGGGCACACTCACAGATGGACATGCCCTTCCGAATCACATGATTATTATTTAGAGAGCTAAAGAGAGAGGACAAGGAGCAGTTCAGGAGCAAGATGGGTCTATGCAGGTTTCCCTGCAAAGGGGTGAGCTCCCGTTGCTCTGTCCCAGCTCCTGCCAACCTAGAAGTTTGAAAGCACGCCAGTGTACGCCCACTGCAGCGGGAAGATAAACAGCGTTTCCATGCGCTCTGGCTTCCATCACGGTGTTCCGTTGCACCAGAAGCTGTTTAGTCATGCTGGCTACATGACCCGGAAAGCTCTCTGTGGACAAACGCCGGCTCCCTCGGCCTGAAAGCGAGATGAGCACTGCAACCCCATAGTCACCTTTGACTGGACTTAACCTTTACTTTATGTAGTCAAAATAATGGACAGATTCTCTGTGACAATACACGCCGTGATGTCTTCTGACTACTGAAGAAAACACATTGGGTTGAAACACGCCTGGTCCTTTTGACAAATTTCATTGTCATCTGTTGATCATATATTTAGGATGTTGATCAGGATTTCACCTGAGTTTACAAGGTAACTTATTTTAAAATTACTTTTATCTGTTTTGACTACATTTTAACATTATTGCATTGGATTAAAGTTGCTATTTATTTATTTATTTATTTGTGTGTGTGTGTGTGTGTTTTCTTACTCAACTAAATTTTTTATTTTAGGTTTGTAGTTTGGATTTAGCACATTATTTCTTGTGCTGTGCTGGACCACAGGGCCATGGTTTAACAAATGTGGCAACCATCTGCCACAAAATAGCTTCCTTTTTAGAAGTTCAGTCATGGAAAAGTCCTAACTGCCTGACTTTGCCATGTATACCTGGAACAAATGAATAAAAAGAGTTGTCCAAGACTAAGCCTGTTTATTTGAATGTTTACATGTTTTGTAGTTAATTCAGATGAACAGGGGTAGCCAATGTGGTGAACTACAGATGCTGTTGGACTACAACTCTCATCACCCCTGGCCTTTGGCTACACTAGCTAGGGCTGATAGGAATTGGAGTCCAACATCATATGGAAGACTCCTCATTGATCCTCCCCACCCTGGCATGCAACCACTGAATGCCAAATCTTTCATGGACTCTGCCTAATTTGCTAAACCAAAATAAGTTATCAGACTCAGATATTAATATGCATTGTGGCAGGGAGAAGAACCTAGGTTTTAGTGGATCTCTGTTAGGCTCAGAAGAAAAACTAGTTGTGGAAAAGAATTCCTATCAGACTAAAGGATTAGTAGGCTTGGAGGGGAAATAGCTTGTAATAGCTTAAAGGTAGAACAGAATCTTTCTGAAAAAAAGAAGGTAAGGAGAACGGTATTTCACACAAACAACAACACCAAAACCTGGGTTCCTCTGTATACAGTTTATTTCCCATAACTATGGAGAACCTCCTGTTGTTATGTGATTTTTTTCTCCTCCTGGGGAGTGAAGATGGGCTGCTGTGTTTTGAATTGAGGCCAATCTGAGACCTGATTTCTCAGCCACACAGGAATTGAGAATTGTTATTCAAATAAATCATTTTGCTTTTCTGTTGTATATCCTTGCTGAGCTGTGTACACATGGAAGCAGGGTCAACAGAATAAACTTAGGTAGCCAAGGAGTCAGATAGCCACTATCTTATCTGAATCCCGGAAACCAAGCACTGTACATTCTTAACCATTTAACTGCAAAACACACAATTGTGGGTGTGTGAGGATGTGTATTTTACTAGACCCAGAATTTTTAGAAAAAAGAATACTGCCATCAAGGAAAAACAAAGATAGCTGAAAAGATTTATCTTTTTTATAATGAAAATTTTTAATTCCTTTGTTGCTGTTCTATTATTAAATTTTGCAGCAAGGTTTACCTCCATCATGTGAATTTCTAATAACTTGCTATTCGGGGAATCTCAAAAGGGAGAGTCTGTCTAGTCTCATATTTTTGTTGCACTGTCACTAGACACATAAAACAACCAGTGGCACTAGCCAAGTTAATTATCTACATTTTTTTTCCACATGGCCCACTGTCCTGAAGAACAACACACATTAACCTTGCAGTGTGAACTGCCTCAGACCTTCTGCACTGAATGAGATTACTCCTAGTCCCAACTGGTTTTTGTCAATTTTCCTGATCCTATGGGTTGCCAAGTTCATGCTCCACAGTAGCTAAGATATTAATTTTCCTTAGACGGAGAAAGTAACTTTAAGTTCACATACACTATCAGGCAACTTGGAGACATCTGTGCTGGTATGGAGCAAATATCCAATTTACAAACAAGCGTTGGAAATTGAAACATACACAAGGTGTTTAATAGATCCTGTGCAGAGACACAGTGGAATTTTTTGAGTTGAAAATTAAACGGGTAATCCAAAATACCAAGCCATGTTTATGTGCTGGTGCTAGGACCTGTTATTTGATGAGTATGTTATTAAATAGGTACACAAACACTGTTGTTCAGGAGGGTTCTGCTGGATGTATTTTCATTTCAATATAAAAATCATGCTTCATAGCAAACCAAATCAGAAATCAGAGATCTAAAGAGGCTAGGGAAACTCTAATGGCTCCTGGTTATCCATGGAACACAGTACAGGCATAACTCATTAGACAATAAAGCAAAGATATGGAGCTGAAATAGACAGCATCACAAAGCAGGATAGGAAGCCAAATGCTTGACTAGGAGAAATAAACCTGAGTACAAGACACCTGGATTCAAATCCCAACACAGAAGTAAACTAGTAATAGAGGATAATTTCAGTTCAGTTTACATTTAGAGACGAACCTACCAAAACAGCAAAAGGACCAAAATATACCCACCTTTCAAAATTCACAAGTCCCTGAATTTCCCAGTGCTGTTCTCCAGCCAAGTTATGTGTACAAAAATGTAGACACTGAAAGTGTGCTGAAAAAGATGCATATATGCATGAAACAAGCATGTTGTTTAGTCGTTTAGTCGTGTCCGACTCTTCGTGACCCCATACAAGCATACAAAAAGTAATTATGTTAGGGGAAACTGCTCTGCCAAAATGTGTATATTAGGGGGAAATGTGCATAAGAGAAATTCACACAAAATGCTGGTGAATTTTCTGAAGACTTTTCAAGCTTGTGGGAAAGTGTGCGGAACTTTGAACTTAAGATTGGGGGGGGGATGTGAAACTGGGAGAAAATGAAATTAGCAGTTTCACCCAACCCTAGTCTTAGCCGAAGAAGCATAAAATGTAGGTGTGCACATACACACACACACACACCAGCAGCAGGGATTCAAGGCTTACATCTAAATTGTCTCATGAGACTTTGGAACCAACTTTCCTGCAGGCTGATTTTTCCCCTTTCTGTTGCACTCAGTTTAGTCATCAGTGTGGCAGGCAGCCCCATTCTTATCCCAGCGATTCAATGAGCTTTCATGCATTCTGTCCTATTTCAGCCACAGCAACAGTCCCAAATGAAAGTCCGAGCAATATCCCTAAATGAATATTGGTATATACATAATTGGCAAACAGCGTCTTCTTGAAAAGGATGCAATGCAGTTATCTTTCAACAAGGGCCGACATTGATGCCGAAATCCAGCATTGCCTGAGCTCTGCAAGTGCGGCTTTGTCCCGATTGAAGTGCAGAGTATTTGAGGACCGGGACATTTGCTATTGTACTACCAACCTTACTGCATGCTTGTGAAACATGGACCACTTATAAACGCCATCTCCAACTCCTTGAAAGATTCCATCAACGGTGTCTCCGAAATTTTTTACACATCACTTGGGAAGACAGGCGAACTAATGTCAGTGTACTGGAAGAAGCAAAGATCACCAGTGTCGAAGCAATGATTCTTCAACACCAGCTTTGTTGGACTGCTCATGTTGTGCAGATGCCCAATTATCATCTACTCTATTCCGAACTTAAAAATGGAAAGCGTAACGCTGGTGGTCAACAAAAGAGGTTCAAAGACTACTGTCTCAAGGCAAATCTAAAAAAAATGAAGTATAAACACTGACAACTGGGAAACCCAGGCCTGTGAGCGCTCCAATTGGAGAACAGCCATTACCAAAGGTGTCATGGGCTTTGAAGATGCTCGAACTCAGGACGAAAGGGAGAAACACGCTAAGAGGAGGACACGCTTGGCAAACCCTCACTGTGATCAACTCCCATCCGGAAACCAATATCCCCAGTAGAAGGACGTGTGGACCCAGAATTGGCCTACACAGTCACTTATGGACTCACTGTTAAAACCGTGTTTATGGAAGACAATCTTACTCAGCTATGAGTGATTGCCAAAGAAGAAGAAGAAGATTCACTTCATCTGGTTCATTATTTCTGCCTTTGTTTTGACATACTTTTCTTCAAGAATACATACTTTACAAATGATATAGTAGGTGAATGCTTTGTAGCAAATTGCCTTTGCAAAGAGCAGCTTATTTGACTGTTACTGGATTACTGCTTTTAGCGCCTGATTTTACTTTGCAGTTCAGAATCCTTTGGGAGTTCAATGCCTTTGGTTCAAAATAAGGGGGGTGGAGAGGAGAAGGAAGGAAGTGCTAGATATTCTTCTAAGGAAACATAGGTGTTAATTCACATGACATATAGCACTAGTCAAATGTAAGGTTAACAAGGGCTTATCAGTATCCACCTCACAGCTGTTGCCCTAGAGTAAATCTTTTTCTGCCCATTCAATTCTCAACAGGAACAACAGGATGATGTTTAGAACAAACTCTGACCATCAAGACAGTTACTGTGTCAGGTAGGCTCAGCGTGTCATTCCATTTGAAAAGCTGCTAAAGCCAGTTATTTCAAAGACACAGCATTGCCAAAGGCTATGAAGTGAAACAGAAAGGAAGCCCATTTTCTGTTGGGATATTATTATTATTATTTTAAAGGTTGCTTATGATGCAATTATATCAGACTTTTTTTGAGAAGCTCTGGATTGCCAGTCCTCCCAAGAGTACCCACATACAGAGGTACCTTGGAAGTCGAATGGAATCCATTCCGGATGGCCGTCCAACTTCCAAAATCTTCAGAAACCAAGTCGTGGCTTCCAATTGGCTGCAGGAAGCTCCTGCAGCCAAACGGAAACCATGGAAGCCACGCCGGACGTTCGGTTTCCAAAGAACGTTCACAAACTGGAATACTCGCTTCCGGGTTTGTGGCATTCAGGAGCCAAAATGTTTGACTCGCAAGGCGTTCGTCAACCAAGGTATGACTGTATACACTTCCATGCTATCCCAGGACAATTTTGCCGTGTTCCCAGCTAACTCTTTTTTTTTATCTAATAGATATGAGATGGAATGGCCACAGATGGAGAGTTCTTCTCAACTCCTCCACTGGAATATGTGGGAAGTGGAAGAAGGAAACATTTGAAATTGGTGGAATGTGAACTCAGCTCTCTGCCTGCTTCCCACAGAAGACAATACAGACTTAAAAGGTGAAACCCCCTGTGCCAAGGTTTCAGGAGTGTCAGGAAAAGGAAAAGGGACAGGAGAAAAAATAGGCAACTCATTCATTTTCTGAGCTGTGCCTCTTCCACATCTGTTCACCCATCAGCCTATTCACATCCCTTTCCACATTAATCAGTGATTTTAAATACACCATTTTGCTTGTATTTTTTTAAAAAAAGTATTTTCTAATTCACTGTCATTCAAAGTATGCATTTCTAAACATATTTTAAATGCATTTGATACATGCTGCAACAGAGCATTTGCTAAATGTGAAAGCCAGTATGTAGAATTTACTTAGTCTCCACCAACCACAAATAAAAAGTTACAGAATGTAAAATGGATAAGATCATTAAAGGGGGTGTAGTTCACAAAAGCTTGTGCTGTAATAAATGTGTTAGTCTTTAAGGTCCCACAAGATTTTATCGATTTAGTAAATGATTATTGACACTTTAATCCACTTCTCTTTCAAACATATACCTTGACAGCATAAAAGTTCCCAATCCTTTTCACCCTCTAAGTTTTGGAATCTGCAGTTATTCAAATATTTTAAAACCCAAACAGATTTACCCCCACTCATCTAGTAAAAATACTGTATTTTTCCGTGTATTGGACAAGGTTTTTTGACACAAAAATCATGTAAAAAAACTGGGGTTGTCCAATACACGGAAAATGGCATGGGGGGGGAGAGATGCCGTTGTGTGCGGGAAATGATCTAGGGAGTGTTTCCTGCCCGCAGCTGTGGGGGGGGGAGAGGCTCAATAACTTTGGGCCCTCTCCCCTCATTTTCTTAAAACTGAGTCCCCCAAAATAGGGGGGGTTGTTATACACAGGGGCGACTAATAGACGGAAAAGTACGGTACATGTTTTGCAATCCCAACTACATAAAGGTACGAGCCTTGTGATGATACGATGCAAGCTTTCAAAAGGGACTTTAAGAAATCAAGGGACGTGGAAGATTTTTGCAATCCGCGTGCTCACAGACCCTCCTCAGTGTTCCGAGCGCCATACAGAATTCTCCCCTTATTATTAGGAAACATGTAGCCACAGGAACTGTCAAACACGACATCAACCAGTGCTGGGGAAATGTGCGGCTTGGCGAGCTCCCGGCAAGCTGGCTTGTTAGCACTGCCTGCTAATGAGCACTTGCTTGTGGAGGCGCCCACACCCCAAACGAAACGAAACAGAACTCTACCCCCAAAGCGTTTTCTAAAGGAGGTTTGTAATAAGCTCACTTCTAATCTGGGGGGTGCTGCTGCACTGAAAGTGTTGCCCTCGCTAACAAGGGAAGAAGTTGAGATCTCCCCTTCATCCTGCCCACAGATGGCTCGCTGTCTCGTTCCCCCCCCCTTTCCTTTTGTCAGTATGCCATGTACAAATGGCTTTCCTGCTGACATTTCATCTTGTACAATTGCCATGCTGTGGCTGGTGCAGAATATAGTACCCTTAGATTCTGATTGATTCTAAGAAGTTCAATTATCTGACCCTAATCCTACCTTGCTGCACTGATTACCATCAGTCAAGGGTTTGCATTAGTTATGAAGTGTTCTGTTGACCTAGAAGGTCCTTCAGAAGCGGGGATCAGATTACCTTTGTGAATTACCGACTCCCGCTCATCTGGTTGTTAATAGAGGTCAGCTAATTCCTTCGGTGGACAAATTTCCAGATATCGTGTGTTTATAAAGCCTATCATTTTTTTTGATCGGTAGTTAATAACAACGGCAGCATTGGAGAAATTAGAAGGAGCAATTGTACTTTAATTCCTCCAGTCAAGGTCTCCGTCAATAATAGACTTACCACTCTTTTTTCTCAAGGAAAGCTCATTGCCTATTCATGGCAGATTGATCCCAAATCTAACCTTGTTTTAAATGCAAGCTGATGTGTTTTCATTCTGAATCATGCGACTGGGATTCTAAATGGTTTTAGAATGTACTGAAATATATAAAGTGGGGAATCAACGGATTGTCTCAATGCACCTGAAATATACATGTGCGTGTATTGTGAGAGCTCTGTGAAAGTTGGAAATGTCAAATAATTATGGCGCGCCTTCGCAGATATGTTATACCCTGACCTTCCTGAAGTACCTAGCCAAACTTTCTTGTATTTTTGCTTTTAAAAATAGCAGGAAGGGGGCTGATTGGGACTGTTATGCACAAGAAGGGAAGGAGTACAGTCCCAGTGAAAATTGCACTCCCCTAAAGCTGATATTTGCACCAGGAAGAAAGCTACCAATGGGAACAATGGAAATGCACGAAGTGTGTCAGTTGTCACACTTTTCAGAAAGTGAGGGGTGGCAGCGATAGAGAGCCAGGAATTCTTCTGTGGCTTGCATTTGAGCTAGGGAAGAATTTCAGGGCTTTAAAGGCTTGGTTTTATTTGAAATCAAAGCAGATCAGGGCTAACATTTCTGAGCCAGGCTTGGGAAGATATCAACAGCGTCCCCAGTCAACTCACAAATTCCTAAATCCCAAATCGCCAATGCTTTAATTGGGCACAATTCAAAACCAAATAAGACCCTTGAACTTTTTTTCTCTATTTTTAAGAGCTGGCCAGCCTAAAGGAGTGCACAAAGCTTTCTTAAAACTCAGACTCAGCTAAGGATGCAGGTAGGGATAAGGAAACTGAGGGAAAGGTGAAGTTACAGAAAGCAGCCATCTTCGTTTAGGGTTTTGTGGGATAGAGATGAGAGGCTTTAACTGAGGCTTTTCAATGTCCAGAACTGCTGGTGGTGGTCACTGCGCTCTAACAGCCATTGTCAATCTATATAATTTGGTTTGACAATCTACACCAATCCTAACTCCATTTATCCAGGAGTAAGTCCTATTAAATTCAGTAGGACACACTTCTGTGCAGGCATGGTTAGGATTGCACTGTCAGGCTGGATTTAGTCACATCAAAGAAGCATTTCAGTTAAACCCGTTGCAAACTTGGTATGAGAAATCGGGTTAGCCAAAACGGAACTCCACATCGCCATCTGGTGTCACAGTGTTAGAATGCATAAACAATGCATAAAAAGCCCTTTTTCTTTGCCAGTGTAGCTAAGACCTCAGTCTCTTTCTCTCCACAAAAGTTCCATGAACTTCCCTCTAACTGGGAATGGAGAGCAGACAGTTTCAACAATCATGTTATCAATATTTTATTTTTGTTTCTTAAAACACACACACACACACACACACACACACACACACGATGATGAGTGATAAAAGTCAAATGATTGTCAAATCTCAAAATCTCTTTCTTAGAGACATAACAGTAATTTGACTGTCTAGCATTCAGGAGACACACTCTGGGGTGGAAAGATTGGTTTATTGTTTGTGATTAAACCAGCTAGACATCACAGGGGATTAAAGAATAGCTTCAAAATAAAAAAGGAAGAATATGTGGGGGGGTTTTAAAACAAAACAAAACAAAACAATCAGGGTACTGTGGTTATGAGACTTAAAGAGAAGTATAACTCAGTAAATCTGACAAAAAGTCAACAACTACTGGTATTTCTAAAGAAAGCATTGAAAACATAGTGGGGGTTTTTTTGTATTGAAAAACTGGTTTCAGGTGTTGTTTGCATGTTAGTGGGTGCCTAATGAATATCAGTGGAAGAATATAATCAATATTCTAAAATGTACTTCTCCATCTTTGTGGATCACAGTTATATAAAAAAGATAGGTGTTCTGTTCTTAGTTTGGGAAGTATATTTTTGGTCATGCTTATGCCTTTTTTTCTTGCTGCATGAAAAAATCCTATTCTGCAAAACTCAGAGAACCTCCTGCAAGGCGAAGTGACATTTGGTGCTTATTATTGTGCGTTTCTAGATACGCAGATGTGGATAGAAATAAATAAATGGGTAACTAGGCTTGGAGGGTCCTCTGGTTCTTAAGAGGGGGGAGAAATGGGATTCTGGAGAAGAATCAGTGCTTGAATTTATCATCTATGCCAGGGGTGCAAAACCTATGGCCCTACAAACATTGAGTAAAGCTAAATTTGGAACGTGGGGACATATATGTAGATTGCTAAAGTTTATCTATACATGCCGATTTTGATTTTCTCTGGGGTGATGTAATCTACACCTCAGCCCAGATGACCCAAGAACAGTTGAACATCAATGTGTTTGCCATATGTCCCCTTTTTCCAGGACACGTCCTCTTTTTCATGGGTAGAGTCGTCATAGCGATCCATTGTAGAAGTTGGCAAATGTGTCCTCTTTTTTGCTCCTCAAAATATGGCAACCCTAACACAGCCTGCTCCAAATCCTTTTAATTGCCCCCAGGTTATCTCTAGATATAATTACAGTCACACCTTGTTTTGCATCCAGAATCTGTTCCAGAGCCCCGGCTGCAAGCCGAAAAGGACGCAGGGCAACGTGCCACTTCTGCACATGCGCGAGCGGCAAACCCCGAAGTAACCCATTCTGGTACTTCCGTCTTTGCCACGGATGTTCGCCGGAATGGACGCTAGACAAGGCAGACATTCGTGGAGATATTACTGTACTTTATTCCTGCAAATTAATATGCTTTCCAGCAACCCAGATAACCCACTCAATTTAATTTTCCTCTAATTAATTAACCACATATGGGCACATAGGATCTTAGAAAAAAAAGGATCTGGGAGACCATATTCCATAGGCACACACCACTGACTATTTCCCATGCCTCCAGACATTGCTGGACTACAACTCCCATCATTCCTAATCACCAGCCCAGTTGTCAGGGGCTGATGGGAGTTGTAGTACCAATCCTCTGGACCGCCCTACATTAACTACTCCTGACCTACAAAGTGCTTAATTCTGAACTGATAAACAGCTCTGGGTCATATATAATTCACTCTCCTATCCAATTCTTAGAAAATATGGGGGGTGGGGAACCTAACTTGAATCATTCAACTGGAGCAGAAATGAAAGTACTTGAGAAAAACAAACAATAGTCTGGGATATGAACCTAACAGCTACAGCGGTCACTGTCCTATGGAATTCGGTTTGACATTTTCAGCATGATGGATGCCCTGAACTTTTGGAAATCGTGGTTTAGAGGCCTTTCAGAACCTAGCTCTGGTTACCTGTCCAAACCTTAAACAATGTTGATGCAAAAAATAAGTTTGATGTGCAGAGTTTAAGAAATGATTGGAATAAAGAATTGGAATGTTCCCTATTACCTAGACAGTGGGGAAATGCCTTGGCTTCAGTATCAGACATATCAATGGATCATAAACTAAGGCTCATACAACAGAAAATACTATTTAGAATCCACTGGACTCTACGTTTGTATAAAAAATGACTATCTAATGTAGCTCTTTGTTGGAGATGTAATATAGCCAATGCTTCCTGGAAACATGCTTTTACTGTGTCCCACACGTACTAAGTTTTTGGAGAAATTGCTGGACTACAAGTACATAAACAAGACACTATGGGGGAGGGGAAATAAGATTTTCAGAGGTAAATATGCTCTTGAACTATATATCCATTGTATGGAAATTGACAACAGGACGATGAAAATGGATTCTACACTCCCCAGTGGTGGTCAAGAGACTGATATTGATGAATGGGAAGAAAAGAGATACGATTCCCCTTAATCAATGCCTTGAGAACATGACAACATTGGTAACATGGGAACAGACAGTTTATACACACAGACTTTCTTCGGATAAACACAATGGTGTTTGGAATGAGTTTATACAGAATATATTAGATTATTGAGAAGTATGTGTATATTGGGATTAGAATATACATATTTGTATATTAATGTATGGTAATGTCAGGCTGTCGGGGAACCAACCCCTGTGACAGATTGCCAGGAATGGACAAGAAAAGGAAAATTCCTTACCATCTGCTTTTATTCAGTATTCACAGAGAGTGGCTTGGGAAAGTAGCATCTCAGAATAATGGCATTGCTCTGATTACAGGTAGGTAGCCGTGTTGGTTTGCCGTAGTCAAAACAAAATAAAAAATTAAAAAAATTCCTTCCAGTAGCACCTTAGAGACCAACTAAGTTTGTTCTTGGTATGAGCTTTCGTGTGCATGCACACTTCTTCAGATATCTGAAGAAGTGTGCATGCACACGAAAGCTCATACCAAGAACAAACTTAGTTGGTCTCTAAGGTGCTACTGGAAGGCATTGCTCTGAGTGAGTCTCCAGCCCCTCCCTCCCTCTTCTTCATGGATCATCACTACAGGTGCTGAGAAGTGCCATCTGCTCTCCTATTTTCAATGCTCGCCGGGTTCTGGGGGGGGGTCTGGATGCTTTCTAAAGACACTGTGCCCATCTGCTGTTTCCCCTCTGGTGCTTCTTCTTCCTCCTCTCCCATTATTTCCCAGCTTTCCTCCTCATCTGCCTCTGAGCTGTGACCTCCCTCAAACCCCTGTTGTAATTCTGAACTGTCTTCTTCTTCTTCTCTGGAAGGGTCAGGCTGAGGAGGTGGTCTCCACCATTCCTCCTCTGCCCAGTCCCTGACAGGTAATGCAATAGTATTGTTTCTTTTTCTCATCCTCAGTGACTTTCTTTCTTTCTTTCTTTCTTTCTTTCTTTCTTTCTTTCTTTCTTTCTACACTCAAAACAAAAAAAAGAACAAAAACAATGTTGATGCAGATGATGACTGTTGCATACTGGCCACTTGCAACCTCACTGCGAAACACTTGCAACCACTCAGGGATCTAACTGTATGAAGCATCTGTTCACATTGAAAGGATACCAACTGGATTGACAGCTGACTCATACCTCAACACTGGTACAGTGTCCTCCGCCCAACCAGAGGGCAACAGGCTAATTTAGGGTGCACAATGCAGGTCTCATGGCATGCACAGCTAGGTTTTTCTATGTAGGCGAAAGGCCCGGAGGCTGTACCCCAGAGTCGTCCATCTGAGGTGCTTCTCTCACTCTGTCTAATGGTAGGGATGGCGCTGTTGGAGCTCCAGTCATTTCCTTAAGATTTGTTTAAAGGAAAGATGGTGGCAGCTTTTAAAGTATACAGATGCATTAAAGTCTGCCAAAGACGCCAAATTATTTCCTCGTGTAATTTCACAGACTTCAACATGCTTTTTGATCTCTCTGCCTGCTGAGCGTTTTCGCCACGACTGAAAAACAGGTTTTAGAGAAAGTTCTCTCTCATATATATATATATATATATATATATATATATAGTATACATTCAGCAAAATATTTGAATTGCATTTAGAATTCGGCGGCTACAGTCCATTAAAATTGAAATAGTTTCTCTCTCAGCATTATTCAAAGAGGCCAGCAGCGTGCTATTGTCCATGATGTCATTTTTATTATCTCTGCATCCTTTGAGAAAACTTGAAGTTGGACTATTGCTCTCTAATTTGGGATGGGTATTTTGTTACATAATCGGAGATGCATCAGAATCAGACTATATTCGTTGTCTGATGAATGGAACTAAAAGGATGAGTACACAAAGTGTCACAATACTGAACCGGGGCCTGGACAGGATGGGGAAAATAGGAAGCTGCCGTCTTCTGAGTCAGAATGTTGGTCCATCTAATTCATTCTTGTCTACACTGACTGGCAGTGGCTCTCTGGGTGTCAGGAACTGAACTGAGGAGGAATGGTGGAGACTGCCCTCCTTCCTCCTGAAACTTCCAGGGAAGACGGAGATAGTATAGATTTACAACAGTGGTTTGCAGAAGGGCACAGTTTATAGGCTGCAGAGGGGAGAAGCTGGGAAATATTGGGAGAGGAGCAGGAGGAAGAGGAAGCACCAGGGGAGAGACAGCTGACAGACTCAGTGTCTTTAGACACTTAATTCACTCTCTGTGAATACTGAATAAAATAACTTGGTAAGAGCCTCTTGTATTTCCTTTACTGGCAGCCAGCCGTGAGGGAGGGGGATCGGATTCCTTGAAGCCTGACACCAAGGCTGAAGACAGCACTCTCTCCCAGCCCTACCAGGAGATATCAGGAATTGAATTAGAGGAATATCAGGAATTGAATTGAATCTGCATGCAAAGCAGATTAGGGCTGGGCCATATATTGTCCAAAACCGGTTTGAAGTCCATATCATGATATTGGTTTCATTATTTTTGACCTGCCAGTATATCACGAATCATGATGTGTGGGTGGGTGTACTTTCAAAAATCACAATGTGCGAGGGGGGGAGACATGAAACCAGCCAATGCTTTTCTTGATTCCTGAAGCCCTTACTAACTCTGCCAGCTCAGCTCTCCCCTGCCTCCTACAGTGGGCAGCAAATCACAAGAGCAGGCACTGGGGAAAATCACGATGCAGGGAAAACCGTGAAGCCAGACAATGCCTCTACATAGCTCCATTCTTATTTCAGATATATCATTGTATCTCAGTGGTGGCGCCCGGGCTATGGAACGCCCTCCCATCAGATGTCAAGGAAATAAACAACTATCTGACTTTTAGAAGACATCTGAAGGCAGCCCTGTTTAGGGAAGTTTTTAATGTTTGATGTTTTATTGTTTTAATTTCTGTTTGGAGCTGCCCAGAGTGGCTGGGGAAACCCAGCCAGATGGGTGGGGTATATTATTATTATTATTATTATTATTATTATTTTCAGCTAGTGATATGCGGCAGGTGAATGGAGTTTCACTGGGCTCAGATGGCTGGTCCCACAGGGTCAAAGCCCCACAGGGTTGTTTAGTGAGTAAAATAAGTATCCAGTGCTCCTATAAGAGATACAAGATACATATTGATATATATGTGTGTGTGTTTTTTAGCCGTGATGGCACAACACACTTTAAAGGGTTGCAAAGATATTTTTGTAAGGTAATAACAATGATCTTTAGTTTGTAGCACTGAAATCACCTGTTTTGGCCCTTGATGTTCTGACATATTGTTGCATGACAGTTGAGCAATCTCACTTTTACCAGATGAGAGAAATTCTTTGCAAACTTGCTTTCTAAATGTTTTCTGGTGAAAACCAAGGTGATGAACTATTGAACATTCAGTTCATTAGTTGTCATCCAATGTGACACCTCCATCTTTCAAGCAGCACTGCAGAAAATCAAAGCTTCGCAGGACTGCACTTAAAAGCTGGATAGAGAACCATATTATCTTAAAGTAACAGGTCCATGAAGGCTACCTCTCAGTGGAACTTAAAAGGTAACCATTTTCAGAGATTCAGAAATTTGAGATACAGAGTGCATTGTATCTACACGCCCTTATCAGAGAACATATCTCCAAAGAATAATGAATCCCACATCTGCAAATATGCAGTTATTGATGTTTTTAAGTAGGATTTTTAATTTTAGAAGAAAGATGTATTTGCATGGATATCAGATAAATCTGGAAGCAATAACCCTGATCTCTCCGAGTTAAAAATCTCTTACTGTCGTGGGGGCAGGGAAGTTTTCCATCTACACAAAAGCATTTTCAGGATTTTCACTCAAGCCATTCAACACTTCAAAGAGTTGTCATAGTTGCACCCTGGCACAATTAGGCAAAATCTGAGGAATTGCTAAAAGTATCTCTCTCTATCAAACATTGGCATACACAGTCTTTTGATAGCTAGTTGTATACACAACATCATCCATGGACGTCAGGAAACGATTTTTCAAAATTCTGAAACTGAAACCTGGTTACCGTTTTTAATTAATAATTACATTGACTTTAGTGGAATTATTCAAAAGATTTTTTCTTTTCTTTTAAAACATCATCATTGCTGACTAATTGCTGCTGTCTTTCAGGGATTTAGCTTACAATCAGCTTAAACTTAAAGCTTGCTAATATTTAGATTGCAAAGAAAATATCTGTAGCAGAGCTATAATTAGGACCACTTCATGCGCTATGGTTTTGAGATAAGGTTTGTCTATGCATGTATCTGACAAAGTAATCTATAATTGAGACACAGATGTGGATCATGCAGAAGCACTCATCAGAAACCCAGGACTGGCTGCAGCGACCGGTGAAATATAGACACCAGGTTTGCTGCCATATGAAGTATATAATAGCCCAAGGCCCCCCCACCCCTTTCCTTTCCTTTGCTGGGGAGTCTTCCCCAGAAGCAACTAACTCGGCACAGCTATTTCCTTAGATGTCCATACCAACAATCAAAAAGTTGATAACTCTTGATGAATGGTGTAGATACATATTTATAGGCCTCAGTGAACTTCATGCTTGAAGCATCCATACATTTTAATATTTGTATATAATTTGTATATAATATAATTTGTATTTTAATATTTGTTGGAAGCTGCCCAGAGTGGCTTGGGGGACCTAGACAGATGGGCGGGGTGCAAATAATAAAATAATAAAAATAAATAATAATAATAATCCATGAGGACAAGAAGTAGGGGGCAGCTTATGAGGAAGAGCCAGGCATTCAACCAAAGGAAGAGGGAGTGCTACCCAGAGGCGGAGCTAGCTGCTCCAGCATCCGGAGTGGCGCACATGCTGTGCACCCGGGGGCGGGACCATGGGGGCAGGGTGAGTGTCCCGGGGTGGGGCAAGTGTCCCAGGGGGTGGGGCGAGCCACCCATGGCGGGCTGCTTCCTGGGGGGGGGGGAGAGGGAGCTGCGCCGCTTTGCCAGCAGCCTTCCTCCCTTCCCTCTTCCTTTTCAAAGCTTAGGGGAGCCCCCCCCCCAGGAAGCAGCCTGGGGTGGGAGGCAATGGTGCACCACCCACTCATGACTCCCAAGCCTCCCCGAAGCTGTCAAAATGAAGGGGGAAGGCCACCATAGAATCATAGAATCATAGAGTTGGAAGAGACTACAAGGGCCATCCAGTCCAACCCCCTGCCAAGCAAGATGGCAAGCTCCGCCCCTTCCCCCAATGGCTCAGGGTAGGCTTGGGAGTCAGGGGTGGGCAGCGTACCGAATGTCACCCCCCTCAGTGATGACACACGGGGCGGACCGCCCCCTTCCTCCGCCCCTGGTGCCACCATAGAAGGAAACAAAATGGGACATAATGCCGGTATGAATGTCTGATTCCTGGAGCCTAACATTTTGGATCTTTAATTGTGGCATCTCATTAAATATCTCAGGGCCCTGATTGCTGGTGACAGCCATCAGCTGCACAACTCTAATGCAGAGCTGACCTTCCTATGATGCGACCTGCAGACAACCATTTTGTTTAGGGAGCTGGCAGAATGAAACATCAACCTGGTGATTTTTGTGTGTCATTGTCACAAGAATGCAAGCTTGCCATACCCTCCCTCCCGCTTCTCTCTCCCTGCCTCTTTTCTTCCTCGTCCATATACTGTATGTATCATTAATGTCTCACATCTAATGTAACTGATTTGTAGAAAAGATTCTACGACCTGAAAATAGAGACAATGCACGTTGTTTTTGTAACCCCAGAAAATCTTTAATAAAATTTTTACACACACCCGGTGCATGTTCTGCTACTCATAAATTGTGCGTGTAAGTATGTGGACTTGTTACTCTCTAAGGAATCAAGAGCGGGGAGCAATGGGTAAAAGAATCCTGAGCCTGACAAAGGAAACAACTAGAAACAGAGGTTGAGCAATGTCTGAAGAGTAAATATCCAATGAGAGAGAGAGGCCCCATGATGTCAGCTGATATTTAAGATAATAAAGCAAAGCAATGTTGCTCTCTTCATCGGATTCAGGAAATGGTTAATTAGATTATGAACTGTATTTTCTAGGAGTGAGAACGTCAGATAGAGAACAATACATATGAGATGAAGCAAAACTACACTTGTATATATTGCAGTGTCAGCAATATATGCCATTAAAACAAATCATGTTAGGTAAGTATTCATTTTGCACTGCAACTCATAAGGAGACCACACTTGGCCCCAAAATGCACAATATCATACCAGTGCAAAACATCTCATCATTGTTTTAAACAATTTTTTTAAGGGAGGATGGGCAGAGCCCAGGAGCCCAGGGCAAAACACTCAGAGTTTGAGCTCTCTTGGTCATCCCTAACAACAATCCTGCTATTTGTGTTAATTTTCTTAACTATTGGTTGCTTTCTGCCATTTTCCTCTTTTCATTTTTTTTGCCCCAGTTAGCTGCTTCCAAATTATGAGCATTTGACCAAACAACACCTACAAACAGACATTTTGTAGGCAAATGGTCTTAAGTAAGAAAAACAAACTCTGAGGATATCTTCTTGTAAAGGAAAGAAACAAAATCTAATATCAAATTGAGTGAGATTTGTGTTTGATTTTTTTTTCATTTTTCTCCCACTAATTTTCAATCGTATAAGACAGTACTCTGAATTTATATTATGGAGGGAATTACAGTCCGTATATATGTATTTGATAATCAGGTTAATCAGGCAATTTCACAAGGAGAGCTTATATAACAGAGAGAGTTTATTTCATTTTTTAGTGAACATGTGTTGATGAGAAGATTAAGAAGAATGGAAATGCATTAAAATGAAGGCCAGTGTTTTCCAGCCAATGAATTACCTGCTGGGTGGTACTGGGTCAAATAAATTTGCACAAGTGCAGATGGCGCGATCAATCCTGTCCAAAAATAAAACATCTGTTTGCTTATTTTCCAAGCAGCACGCCAGCATGGGAGGGATCAAAATGCTTCTTAAAACCCATGGTTCAAGCAGATGGAGCACCTCACAATGGGACATCTGAATCATTGCATGCCAATACTCTGTTGCAGCTGGAAATAAGACTGCAGAAATGGTGGATTAGAATGAGATGGGAAGATGTGCCCACAAACTGAAACAACGCAACCTCACTGGCCCAACACTTGGCCATTTCCCCTGACATAAAAATTAAAATTAAAAATCCACTCCTTAGCTTTTAGGGCTAAAGTTCCTCTTATATGCTGCATCTTCTCGGGTGCACTGTGTCTACGACTGTTTTGAGAAGCGTTTGCTCGTGTGTTTAAGTAATGATGGAACAGCTTGGCAATGAGCAAGTGGTCTTTGGGCTATTACTTTTCAAGAATAAAACAAAATGCTCTGCTACACTTTTAGACAGATGACTGGAAAAAAACCAAGGTGCTTTGTGGAATACTTCCATTTTTTTTAAAGGATAGTAAATATTTTTTAGAGCAGTACACATCTGGAGGGATGGGGATACTGGGTTTATTTAATGTATATAAGGGAATTTCAGAAAGTTAAGTGAGTGGCAAATATATTCATCATTTAAGAATACTTTCTTTTGCCTGTCCTAAGTTTCCAACATTCAGATTCACTGAATGCTCTCAAGATCTAGCATTATGAGCAAGTTGCGGGTTTGGGGTTTCTGTTGATGATGAACAGCTGGAAGAAAGCTCCCGTTGCTCCTGTTGTTACTTCAGACTCTGAAGTTGACCCTTTTTCTATTTCCCTACAGATTATATATAATATACTACAGGATTCCTTTTTTTGTGCTATGGTTTGACATTCTGCTTACTGACTGTTTTGGATATTATTGTAATTCAATAGGGAATAGACAGGTCTGTTTGTTGCCCAAGGGTCTATTCATCTGAGTCTCCCCTTTCTAAATTAGGCAAAACAGAATAGTTGAATCATAAAATTGTAGAGTTTAAAGGAGACCCAAGCATCATCTAATTCAACCCCCTGCAACGCAGAAGACTCAGCTAAAGCAGCCATGGCAGATAGTCATCCAACCTCTGCTTAAAAACCACCTTGGAAGCAAGGAAGGTGAGTCCACAACCTTCCGAGAGAGAATGTTCCACTGTCAAACAGCTCTTACTGTCAGAAAGTTCTTCCTGATGTTTAGTCGGAATCTCATTTCTTGTAACTTGAAGCCATTGGTTCGAGTCCTACCATCCAGAGCAGGAGAAAACAAGCTTGTTCCCTCTTCCATATGACAGCCCTTGAGATATTTGAAGATGGCTATCACATCTCTTCTCAATCTCCTCTTTTCCAGGATAAACATACCCAGCTCCTTCAACCGTTCCTCATAAGGGTCTGTTTTCAGACCCTTGATCATCTTGGCTGCCCTCCTCTGTACAAGTTCCAGCTTGTCAACATTCTTCTTAAAGTGAAGGACACTGAAATGTACTAGCATTTCATGCATGGATGTTCAGCATCTCTCTCCAATGGAAGTTTTGGATTCTACAGAATCAGGGTCTGGTTGCAGGGAAACTATACAAGAGAACAATGTACCCAAAAGGTCTATACATACTTGTATAGTATACATACTATACATACACAAGTCATTGCGCTACTGAGAGAACTTTGCTGGATACAACCCTTGCCACACAAAGGCTGGAGTTCGGCATCGCAGGCAGCAAGCAAAGCTTTTAGAACAGAGATCAACAACATGGTGCCCACATGCACAATCTGCCCACAGAAGGATTCTCTGGTGCTCATAGTGTCCCCTCACCACCCCATCTCCGACTGAAATTATGCTTAAAACAAGCATTCTGTCAAAGGCAATACAATAGGTTGAGAGCCAGTGTGGTGTAGTGGTTAAGAGCTGTGGACTCGTAATCTGGGGAACCGGGTTCGCGTCTCCGCTCCTCCACATGCAGCTGCTGGGTGACCTTGGGCTAGTCACACTTCTTTGAAGTCTCTCAGCCCCACTCACCTCACAGAGTGTTTGTTGTGGGGGAGGAAGGGAAAGGAGAATGTTAGCCACTTTGAGACTCCTTAGGGTAGTGATAAAGCGGGATATCAAATCCAAACTCCTCCTCCTCCTCCTCTTCTTCTTCTATATGGGGTGGGGCTTCAGAAGTGTGGATCTAACAATATGGGCCTTCAGTTTATGATTGAATTGTAGCATAGACCTTTCTTTGTCAAATATCTGTCATGGCAGCACAAATTCTGGCGACTGAATATGTGACTTCTGGGCTCTCATCCTGTAATAATAGGGAGATGTTGTGTTGTTCCGGACGCCCAGGAAACCTATATAAGATGGGTTGGATAAACCTAGTTTGAATGTCTATATAATAGTGGCAATGAAGAAGGGCATGCTCCGCTGTTTCCTGCTGCCCAGAGCCACATGGGCATTTCCTCTCCTCGTAAGGTATCTTCCTATAACAGCCTTCCTTATTTGCAGAAGGGAGGGCCTGACAACGGGCCAAAGTGAAAGCCCTTCGTTGTTTTGGTATTTCGAGATTAGCTATGTATGGCATTTGGGCTTAAGCATCCATGGCAGGTGGCTATCCAGCGTTTGCTTAGAAACCTCCAATAAAGGTTTTTAAGATAACATCTTAAATTAGATTTGTCTAGATAACATCTATTTTGCGTAGAAGATCCCATTGTGTCATGCTCTTTGTTCTTTGCGCCTAATTTTATTGAAGTTCTAGCTACAAAGAGCAGCGACACAGATAATTGTCAGGTGCTGTTACTGTGGTATTCTGTTTGAAAGAACAATGACTATTTCATATTTCTAGTAGAAGCTTTAACTGAGTTAGATTACATTGAGATAAAATTAGTGAATAGTTGATTTGGAAGGAGGCTTTTATAGTCCAGGGGTCACTCTGTGTTGCTCCTGGGTGTCATTATGCGTGGCAGTCAATTCCACTGCACCAGCCAAAGGTCTCAGCAAATATCATGTCAAAAATCCATAATGCACTGGAGACTGCTTGCTTGTCCTGCTTAGTTCCTACTCCTCTCCTACACTGAACATGGGCTGATGTCAGGGGCTGGACTAGCGGGAGCCCTCCCCCCCTTCTCCTGAACCTTCCCAAGGGCAGGAGGACAGTATTGATTTAGAACAGTGGTTTGCAGAGGGGCATAGTCCAGAGGGGAAAGCTGGGAAATACTGGGTGAGGAACAGCTAGAAGACAAAACACTAGGAGAGAGACAGCTGGCAGATTCAGTGTCTTTGGACAGCATTCCTGACCCGCCCCTTCGCCTAGGACTAGACAGGCTTTGAGAGTGATAGAACAGAGAGCTCAACAGCAACAAACTCAGATTACCTGATGTAGGAGTGACATAGATTAATGGGGACGGAGGGGTGAACCTTTACGGGGAGCAACGTCATTTCTAGAGAGATATGCATTCCTTTGTCTCTCACTGTGATTATTAAAGAAACTAACTAGTAAGAATGCTCCTTTCGTTTGATCTGCTTATTAACTGCCATTGGGGGAGAGATCTGATTCCCCGGAGCCTGTCAGCTGTTAAACATGCCCACCCTCTGCACAGTGCAGGAAATCCGGAGCTAGAGGATCTCCAACACATGGCTGACCAGACTCTGCTTGAAGACCTCTGGAGGGGAGAGTGCCTACCTCATATATATTGCCGAACTGCTCTAACCATTAATGCACTTCTAATAAGGGAGGGGACCCTTAATTATGCACATTTATGTGGATCTCAGTGAAACAAAGAAATAAATATATTGGCCTTCATTTGGGACTGCTGCCTGAGTGAGGGAAGGCAGCCTTTGATCGGCCAGCATGAAGCACCTTCTCCCTGCTGCCACCATTCCACCACATGTCCACGGCCCCATCCTGGCACCAGTTCTGTTGGCCGTCCTTTTTGGTCCTTGCTCTCCATGCCAGCCGCCACCACCACACCCACTGGCTCCCCTTGGGCAGGCAGGCGGGTTCAGGACAGGACAGAAATCTTGATTTTCAGGGTAGGTCTCTTTTCCTCACCTCCCTGCATATTAAAGTGGGGTGCTCCCCACTTTACACAATTTCACTTATGCGCACGGGCCCCCAGAACACAATACCCATATAAGTTGGAGGATGCCTGTGGTCAACTGAAGAAAGGAAGCCTTTTGCTCTGCTCAGTCTGTCTGCATTGACTAAGAGGAGCTTTGTTGACGAACCATAGTATGAGCTAAGAAAAGGCCTTTCATTGAACCATCATAGATTTTATATGCTTCTGTGGGCACACCTGCTGTGTGAATTTAGTGCCATGGCTCCCTGCATTGAATTGTACTTTTCATGAAGGTGCCGAGAATTCTCTGCTCTGCTGGGGAATGTGCATTCACCCCATCTCTTTCTGCACAGAGCACAAATATACTTCTGTTTGCCCTGATTGGCATGGCTTCACTCTGTTTGCAAGGTTGATCAGCGCTTGTGGTGCTTCAGCAACATTTACCAACACTGAAAACGACCAATTAGCAGTTGAAGATTTAATAATAATTATTCCCCAATTATTTAATTATTTAAATAAAGCATTTGGAGTGTTTAATAGTTCCACCCTGGAACTGGAAAATGTCCATTTGGACCCAGGCTTTGTTGTTAATGCTCTACAAAATGCCCTTCTAATTAGTGCGTGAATTAGACTCCATGGTAACAACATGGTCACAATACTTTATTATTTGGGTAAGTCAACAATGGAAGTCCATGGAATGGGAATCTGAATAACAGGGACAGATAAATATATTTGTATTTGTACCGGGCACATTTATCATTTTGTATGAAAAGCAGAGTAAAAGCTTTCTGCATAGGATTTTCCATTTGTGTGCAAGAGAGAATTTGTTTTCAAAGCTAGCTGAATATGCAAATGAAATCTGACAACCATCAATACCCAGTTTGCTACCTTTCCACCATCAATGCAAGCATAAAAATGTTTTCAATTTCGGATTGTAGTGTCAGTGCAAGGTGCTCTTAGGTAATGATGTGCAATATCTGATATTTTAGTTTTATCATTATAAACTGGGATGTACAACTTAAATAGCTCCAAGAGGCCAATTGAAGGTTGCACTAAGTACACAGACACAAACAACTTTCTACCCTGTTTACTCAATGGCACAGTTCAGACAAGGCAAAACATATGTGAGGAGGATGAACCACTGACAGCCTTTGGCCCTTTCCCTTCTTCTTCCCTGGAGTGGCCATGTGAGGATGAGATGGGAAGCTTCTATTTCCTTCTTAGGTAAGATGCAAGCCCTATTTGGGCAGTCACCACACTCAGGTGAGTAGAAGACATGTACTGCCAAACTCTGCCCACTTTGGCATGCTGTCTCTATCCCATATAGAGTCTCCTCCACAAGTCTGAGGTTGAAGACCTGGGGTGAGGAATCTCCTCTACTTGTGAAGGCTCCCTGCACAGCTCAAAACCCTGATTGTGCAGGGTTCAAAATTGCATAAGGAGCTTCCATGAGTAAAGGAAGCTTCCTGCTGCAGACCTTCACTCTCAAACTTGTAATAATGATGTGCTAGGCTTGGGAGCAAACCCCCTCCACCTTGTATGACTGCTTACACCTGAGTTTACTGAACACCTGAATAGGGCTATGGTCCTGTGTTATGTCCAAACTCTAAACCATAGTTCAGGCATAGGCAAACTCGGCCCTCCAGCTGTTTTGAGTCCACAACTCCCATCATCCCTATCTGCATATGAGAAAGTTCAGTCGGGTTTTCTAAGAGCTATAACTCTAACCCCTAAATGTATTCCTAATGCAGCTTTACGACTGGAAGCTGGAGTGCAGGAAGTAGAAACTAAAGTATGGCAATCAGCTCTACAGTATTGGATAAGAGTGAAAACGTCCCCAAATGGTCTTCTCCCCTTAATCAATACTGATAGTTTTCAATCCACTT
Organism: Lacerta viridis; assembly: GCA_900245905.1. Lineage (NCBI taxonomy): Eukaryota > Metazoa > Chordata > Lepidosauria > Squamata > Lacertidae > Lacerta > Lacerta viridis. The sequence goes on from OFHU01001337.1 coordinate 28,635, forward strand.
GGGAGCAGACTATTCAAAAGAAATTAGCCTTGTATGGACTGCCGGTGGCGACTACTCTATCTATGGGAAGCGATAGGGCGAAAAAGATTATTAGGGAAAGAATCGCTGATATCGACCGCCAAAACACCTTAACTCGTCTTCCCTCAACGTACAGACAACTGTATGAGCACCGCCCAAACCACCCAGCTATCTACCTAAAGACGTTAGAAAACCCGAGACACCGATGGGCCTTTACTAGGGCTCGTTTTAATGCATTACCCTCGGCGTTACTAACTGGTAGATATCTTCGGATCCCAATAGAACAGAGGCTATGTCCTTGTGATCTCAAGGAAATCGAATCTATTAGCCACGTTCTCCTATACTGCACTCTGTATCGAGATTTGAGGAAGGAGTTAATCGAACCCCTGTTAAAAAATCTACCAGGCCGTTCAATTGAAATGCTGACTAGATACTTAATTGAGGACACCAACCCAGAGCGAACTATGACTGTAGCTAAATTTTGCTATCATGCGGCAAGACTGAGACGCGTCATGACATCAACTGACAACAGCGATAAAGCCGTCCACCAAGCCATAGCAGATAATACTTAAATGGAATTATCTCCCAATAAATTTTAGCTTAATTTTAATCTAACATGGGATCTGAAATAGTATTGTTAAAAGACGATATTTAAGAAATATTTATATTATGTACTATCGTTTTATTTTCTCTTTTGCTGGTCTATGACCGTAATAAAGTTTATTCTCTCATCCCTATCTAACAGGACCAGTGGTCAGGGATGATGGAAACTGTAGTCCCAAAACAGCTGGAGTGTCGAGTTTGCCTATGCCTGCCGTAGTTAATCTTAACTATGGTTTAGTGGGGGGGGGCAACCTTCTTAAGCTATGTTTTTGCAGTTGACTTGTTTCAACCAACTATAGCCAAGATTAATCACATTTTGTCAGGCAACAGAAGCAAAAGATTGTGAACTTCTGCTCACAGTCGGGCTGGAGAAGGAGGAATGCTTGAGTCAGAACCACATCTAGGCCAGTTCTCATCACATCTAAATATAACGTCTAAACCAGCCTAATGGAACTGTCAGAGAATTCACCACACAAGCAAATCTGGGAACAATAAACCACACACTTCTGCTGCTCAGCTGACATTCATTTCCAAAAGATGTCTCTCTTTTTATTTTTAAGCCTGTCACAAAAACTACAAGAGTTGAATCTCTTTGCTTTGTTGAAACAGATGGAGATTTGGGTGTGTGATAGAGTGAGGTAGATACCACCGGCAAACGAAAGCCATGCTAAACATCAAACAAATGTACGCAAAATATGACATATAGGATTGGCTTTTGTGTAAGATTTTTTTGTTTTTGTTTTTTATATACATTGCTAGAAAGTATAAAAGTTGATATATGCATCTTAACAGATAACTAAGATTTATGTTGGAAGCCTCTGTGCATGTTCTTTCTCCTGGCTGATTGCTTTGAATGATTGATCTAGGCTGCTAGAAGTCGGCAAGATAATATGGCAGATCTTACTGAACAAAAAATCTGGAAGTTTCCCTTGAGTTTTTCAGAGGGATTTTCATTGTTGCCAGTAATTGATAGTGAAGGATATGGTCTGTCTGCCTGACAGATCAAATTGACCTATAGAAAAGTGTACAGAGTTTTGTTAATAACAAGGTGTAAAATATTGGAGAAACTTTACAAAATGCTGTCCTCAAGGAGGCTGTTCTCTTTTATAATTGAGGGCTGATTCACATAATCATTTATTGGCCTTGCCTCAATTTGATTCAACTTCTCCCCCTTTTCCTCAACCTAGTTTGAATTGGCACACCGTGATTGGTTGAGGCAAGAGGTATACCATGGCTAGCACCCCAGTCAGAGGGTATTTTGTCAGCATGTATCCTCATCAAGAACTGATAGCTACTGAAGGACAGGCTGATAATCCTGGCACAAAATGGCCCAATTTATATGGACAGCCATTGTGTGCCTATTCAAACAAACTGGAGTCACCTCCAGACTGCTAGCATTTTGTGGGATGGATTCAAACGCAGACCAGAACTTTAGGTTTGTGACGTTAAAGTGGATTTAAGCGCTCTGTCAATTGACTTTTTGCAGTAAGGAAAGTGACAGACAAATGCACTGAAAAGCATGGAAGGAATGAATTGGAAGTTTTTCGAACATCACAAACCAAATCAGGATGAATGCTTAGTAAAGACCAAACATAGTCTTACCTCCACTTAAGTTTTGTGTCATCCAATCAGGATGAATGCTAAATAAACAGGGTGCCTCATGGGTTGACAAAAAGAAGGTTATCAACCCAAATGTTGTATGAAGTGCCTGTTAGCTGATATGTAAGCAAGTTCATTTATTCAAAGAATATACTAGCCTACCTTCCCATGCCCCCAAAATTCACTAGATGACATGTTACTTGATACAGGTAGGTAGCTGTGTTGGTCTACCATAGTCAATTTTTTTTTAAAAAAAATAAAAAATAAAATTTTAAAAATTCCTTCCAGTAGCACCTTAGAGACCAACTAAGTTTGTTCTTGGTATGAGCTTTCATGTGCATGCACACTTCTTCAGATACCAAGTTGCTTCATGTCAGCCCAAAATATCAGTGTTCTGATGTAGGATGTTAGGTTAGGTCAGGGGTAGGCAACTTAAGGCCTGGGGGCCGGATGCGGCCCAATCACCTTCTCAATCTGGCCCGCGGATGGTCCGGGAATCAGCACGTTTTTACATGAGTGGAATGTGTCCTTTTATTTAAAATGCATCTCTGGGTTATTTGTGGGGCATAGGAATTCGTTCATCCCCCCCAAAAAAAATATAGTCCGGCCCACCACATGGTCTGAGGGACGGTGGACCGGCCCATGGCTGAAAAAGGTTGTTGACCACTGGGTTAGGTTATGTGCTGCTCAGTGAGACCAAAAGAAAAACATATGTGCATCTTATTGTGCTAAGCATTGCCCTAACAGTCATTCTCATTCTTTGTATCTTCAGCAATGACAGCATATGAACGTTGAGATCTGTAGCCAAATATCTTGCTCAAGGCACTATGTTTTTGATAGTTCCAGTTACAGGTGGGTAGCCGTGTTGGTCTGCCATAGTCAAAACAAAATAAAATAAAAAATTCCTTCCAGTAGCACCTTAGAGACCAACTAAGTTTGTTCTTGGTATGAGCTTTCATGTGCATGCATATCTGAAGAAGTGTGCATGCACACAAAAGCTCATACCAAGAACAAACTTAGTTGGTCTCTAAGGTGCTACTGGAAAGAATTTTTTATTTTATTTTGTTTTGTTTTTGATATTTTATACCTTGCAATTTCTGGAGCAGAGCATCCTTGTGATGGCACCACAGTTTTGTAGTTGCTTTCCCTGGTAACCCTCTACGACACCTCATTGGTTAATTTTTCTTGTGTGACTGGAAACCTTTATTAAAATATTATTGGGCATTTTAATCTGAACTGGTTAGATATATGGATGTGACAAGTGAGTGATATCAGCAGTGCATTTTGTGTTTGGTCCAGACCTTTTTCAATGGGTTTATTTCCAACAATTCATGGCATTGCATCCTGTTGAATATTTTGTTTATTAATACATTTAAAGTAGGGGCTTTGCCCGGCTGGCTTTGCTCGCCAACCCCACCTACCGTCAGAAACTCTATTCAGGAAAACGTAGGGTCAAAATGAAAAATTGCATCAATAATTGTCGATTCTGCTTTCTCTGTTTTATTGTTGCTCAGGGTGTCAATTCCTGTGGGTTGTATCCAAGTAAATAATTGCATGTGTGGAACAATTTCCACAAGTGCAACAAAGCGCTCCCTCCCTTCTCTCCTCTTCCAACACGTCTGCCTGTACCATCTCCAAATCTGTTCTGAAGGGTTAAGGAAACCCCCAGTGCAGATTCGTGGGGTGCCCAGGGGCCAGAGAGCGAGGGGAAATTCTGTTGTGGTCTCCGAAGTCATTCCACATGAACAATGATTTAGTTGGGTGCAACCTCATCTATAATGAATACAGAATTTTAATCTACATATTCATGAGTAATGGTACCAGACTCTAGACTGGATGATTAATTTTAAAGTATATCAGATCATGCTAAGTTTGCACCACACTGCAAAGTACTGTTTTGAATAACTAATTTAAGAACTATTTATTAAAAGTGAAAATGAGCAATTTGCATATAATGAAGATGCATTGCGGTTAAAAAAAAAAAAAGCCCACAGACATATTTTCTTTTTGAAGGTGCCATCTCCTAGCATCTTGATGTAAAATACAAAAAATAATAAGCTATTAATCTTTTGTAAATGTTTGACGGGCAGGGAGGGACATTTTAACAGGTTTTTCCTCCAGTGTCAATGAGTCTTGTTTAAACAGGATTAAACAAAAAGCACCAGAAATTCATAGTAAGTAAAATACCCACTTTTCCCACCACACATCTGAATATGGATGTTTATTTTAGGGAATGGTATATTTAGGGTAAACATACTGGTAAGTGTAGGTTTTAAAGTGATAGCTGTAAATGTATACAGGGGTGCCTCGGTTCTCGATCGTAATCTATTCTGGAAGACCGTTCAAGTTCCGAAACGTTTGAAAACCGAGGCGCAAAGGGCTGTCTTCAAATTCAATTGAGAAAATTGAAAAACACGCAGCAGAAGCCATTCGACTTCTGAGGCGATTTCGAAAACATAAGCATTTACTTCTGGGTTTTCTGCATTCAGGTTCTGAAATGTTCATCAACGGAGACATTTGAAAACCGAGGTACCACTGTACTTGTGTTATGAGTAGCTATCTGATAATTAGATGTGGGATTATCCAGTTTTATGATTTGGGGCATGAGTTTTAAAATAGCTCTGTACTAACCTATCCATTACTCACATTCCTTGACCCTCCATGTGTACATTATTAGTTTTATCCAAAAACAGTCCTTCTGTTAGAACAAGGACTTCCATTTGTACAATAGAACCTCCCCTCCCTCTTCTCTCTCCATGTGCCCCCAATGCCCTCCCCAAAACTCCTCTGTGGGGTTGGGTAAAATAGCTTTGGGGACACACAGGGGGGAGCGGAAGTTACACTGCAGAAGCAGAAGTCTTTGCGCTAATGAGATGACTTTACTGGCTATAACTCTGTATTTTTCTTGAAGGGCCAGTCATTTAAATGATTGTTCTTGTATTGCTTAATTTTTTGGGAAAAAATGTTGTACAATGCCCTGATGTTTTGTGAGATGGTGGTACAGTGGTACCTCGGTTTACATATGCTTCAGGTTACATACTCCGCTAACCCAGAAATAACGCTTCAGGTTAAGAACTTTGCTTCAGGATAAGAACAGAAATCATGCTCTGGCGGCGCAGCAGCAGCAGGAGGTCCCATTAGCTAAAGTGGTGCTTCAGGTTAAGAACAGTTTCAGGTTAAGAACAGACCTCCGGAACGAATTAAATACGTAACCAGAGGTACCACTGTATATGAATACATCTGTAAATAAATAGATTCCTACATGCATGCTGCATGCATATATAATGATTGCTCCTTTCCTCCTGCTTCATTCAAACCACTTGACACCTGCATATTTATAGTGTTTTGTCCTGGCTTTCAAAGCTCAGAGGAAAAATGCAACTTTGAGTGTCTTTGCTTCAGGGCTTCTTCTGCATTACCTCACAAACCTAAAATATGCACCTTCATATCAGCATCTGCCAAAACAACAAAGAGGGTCACGAGTGTCTATTGCCATGCATCACCCAAGGATACGATCTTTCACCTGTCCTGTTAGTCTCTTGCCCTAGTTCCAAGTCAGGGGTCACCCATATTTTTTGGGCCTATGGGCATCTTTGCAGACTAGATAAACTGTCAGGAGCACCACATGACTGCAGTGCAGCAAACACAAGAGGAGGAGGAGGAGGAGGAGGAGGAGGAGGAGGAGGAGAAGAAGAAGAAGAAGAAGAAGAAGAAGAAGAAGAAGAAGAAGAAGAAGAAGAAGAGTTTGGATTTGATATCCCTTTATCACTACCCTAAGGAGTCTCAAAGCGGCTAACATTCTCCTTTCCCTTCCTCCCCCACAACAAACACTCTGTGAGGTGAGTGGGGCTGAGAGACTTCAGAGAAGTGTGACTAGCCCAAGGTCACCCAGCAGCTGCATGTGGAGGAGCGGAGACGCGAACCCGGTTCCCCAGATTACGAGTCCACAGCTCTTAAACACTACACCACACTGGCCGTAGTGAGAGCACCTTCAGCTTGAAAACCTGTTTCATCTTTGAAGGTTCCCCACCTCAAAGAGGAGGGAAGAAAGCATAAAAGCATAACATTTTCACAGCACATTAAAGCAGTAAGCTGCCTTAAACAATGATGTTGTTGATAGTGATGCTGCAAAACCAGGGCTATAGGACTGGTTCAATGCACACTCTGCAAAACAGGCCTCATTCTATCGCCTGATTTACCAAAAAAGGGAATGGTCTAAAATAGGTTTTGCTCATATCAACCTGAATTTAGAGCATAATTTTGCTCACCTCAAACCACGGATATGCTATGGATGTGCTGTAATATCCGTTTATTATTATCATCATCATCATCATTGTAGGGGGAAAGCAAACAAGATTCTGAGGGTCACATAACCTCAGTGCTGAAAGAGGACAGTCAGGACAGCAATCAGCAGGCAAAAGGACTCCCCGCTTAGCACTCAATCATTTCATTTCAACCTTTCAACATAACAATACATTCAATTTATGCGGTGCTTCACATTTTGAAATCAGTTAAGCGCTATTAATTGGTCCAATCAATGAGGCCCAAGGGAGCAGCAAAAGGTGGCTTTAATGTGATTGAACTCAGCCTGCATATGTTCTGCCACGACCAGCTGCTCAATATTTGGAGTCACACACATTTTGGGTGCAGGAAGGTGAAATCAGCCCCAATGCCCCTTCAGTTTGGGACTGGGTACATCCAGGGGGGTGGGAAGTCTTACTGTTTCTCAGATATTTAATGGGCAGCCTCAGCTATGACATGAGCTTTATGTATGGGCATAATATTCCATCCAAGAGGCAAAAAAGTAATTTATCCGATCCTTGAATATTTCCACCCTGTTCATCTTCTTTCTTATTTTTAATTAAGGCTCTATAACTCTACTGCAAAAAAGCAGTTCAGTTAAGATTTGATTACCCGGTACAGCAACTGTACATGGCCAGTGTGGTAGCTACAGAAACCTCAACAGATTGCATGAAGATTGGGCTACACTGAACTGAAGAGTTTTCTTCTCCCCCCCCCCCCAATGCTCCAGGACAATGCAACTTTTACAATGCAAAAGTGGCCTTGCTAACCACTTGACAAAAAGTGGCCCTATCAGCTAATGGAGTCTACAGCATAGCCAATAGGGGTGCCCTGCCCCACAAAATCAATCACATGATGCAGTGCATGAACAGCATTTGAATGGCAATGCCCATCAACTTGCGGGGGGGGGAGTCCCCTCAAATATTTTATGGGGGAGGCTGAAGGGACCTAGAAGATGGCTCTTATGACAGTCAATATGATTTCCTGCAGCAGTTGTGACCTTCAGTTTTGAGACCCTATTTTTATTTCTTGCATGCCCAGGAGATTACATTTGGAAGTGGCACCAAGCATTATAAAAAAAAAAAAACCTTCTAATTGTTCAGATTGTTTTTATTCCTGTGTATTATATGACAGCTCATTTTGTGGGCACCTGGTTATCCCATGTTATTTTAAATTGGAAGGTGTTTTTTTGTAACATTATATTGTTTTTCAGTTGACATAGATCTCACTAAAATATTTTTCAGACACTGCATTAGTTGATAATATTTTATCCCAGTTTTTTTCATCATGTCTACAGTTGTTTGGGATTGATTTCTCTCTTTCTTCCTCTCTTCCTTCCTTTCATTCTTTTGCTTTCTTTCATCTCCTTTGTTTTGTAATGTATCGTACTGTATTTTGTATAGTCCAAGTTCCAAATACCAAAGCTACCGCCCCCTTTCCAAAGTGCTTGCTTTGTGAGGTATGATGTTGAAAATGACTTAGAATGTGATGCCAGAAGTGGTTCATTTGGTGGGGGCAAAGCTGCTGTGTTAGCTACCTGGCAGGCAGGTCATTGCTGCTCACCAGAATGGAGAGGAGGAGGAGCCAAACAGTTGATTCTGGGGATTGAACATTGTACCTTCTTAAGATGGAAGCCATATTCCCTGCTACTGAGCTATGCGCTCCTTCCAAACATCATTTCACAAACACACCCAAGCTCCAGCAGAAATACGGCCGGATAATGAATGGGTATGCAAGTCTAACCTTTAGGGCCCTATCCCATTCCAACAGCACAATCTCCATTTGTGTGCAAGCAGGACATTCCAATGAACTGCACATCTTCCCATTTTGCCTTCTTAGATTTTTGCAAGCGGTGAATTTTTTTTTTGCCACAAGCCCTTTGGGATTTGGAAATCTTAATATGCTCTCTCCTATCCCTTGCTGGTGAGGCTCGTCGACCTCCCGGAAAAGCAAAAAAAAATGTGACCTGTTTCTGTTAGGCAAAGATCAGAAGACAACCTGGATGGTTGCCAGATTCTGTGTTCAGATCTGTAGCCACAGACCTTCCCCCGAGCCAAACTAGTCCGTTAAGAAAACCCCCAAACCCAGTTCCGCAGGCAACCCTGGGGCAGTTCTCTGTGGTAAATGTAAAGGTAAAAGGACCCCTGACCATCAGGTCCAGTCGTGTCCGACTCTGGGGTTGCGGTGCTCATCTCGCTCTATAGGCCAAGGGAGCCGGCGTTTGTCCGCAGACAGCTTCCGGGTCATGTGGCCAGCATGACAAAGCCGCTTCTGGCGAACCAGAGCAGCGCACGGAAACGCCGTTTACCTTCCCGCTGGAGCGGTCCCTATTTATCTACTTGCACTTTGATGTGCTTTCAAACTGCTAGGTGGGCAGGAGCTGGGACCGAGCAACGGGAGCTCACCCCGTGGCAGGGATTCGAACCGCCGACCTTCTGATCAGCAAGCCCTAGACTCTGTGTTTTAACCCACAGTGCCACCTGGGTCCCTCGTTCTCTGCAGTAGATTATCCTAAAATTTTAAGTGTCTAATGCTTATCGCATTTATAAATTTTAATTTTACCATTGTACAATGTTTTAAATGTGTGTTTTTCTTCCGGGATTGTACCCCCAAATGTTTTTAATATGCTGGTCTCCGACCGTAATAAATTATCTATCTATCTATGCTCTCTCCCCACCCTACCCTCTAAGCTTATATTATGGCATTTCCAGACATTACGGCTTTTGTGTTCTTCATCATCAACCTTTGACAACTTAAAGAACTCATGACCATGTCAGAAATCAAGGGCAAAACCAAAACAAATAATTGGAAAAGGAACCATCCTGAGGCATTGCTACATCTTCAAAAGGAGGCTGGCATAATGCGGCTGTTGGTTGCTTCATGATGAGATATTATTGCCGTCGTCTTCTATTGGGGATGTGTTGCAATATTACACCTCACAGAAAAGCATTCTGTTATAGTAGCAGCTGCCAATCAGTATGCTTCACCACAGCCTTGTCACAGGTGCCTCAAAATGGAGGATTATAGTTGCTCACTGAGCCATGGATCTTGCCTGTCGACCCTAGTCGACAGGAGAGAATGAACCATTAAATCGTCATATGTTGCATTTTATGTATACCATATGGACCTCCTTCAGCTAGATAGTTTCAATGTTTATAAATAATTGCTCTGAACAAAGGCACCCAAGGCTACAGAAAATGAAAAAAAAAACCCAACAACATAAAATAATTCCGTTCCTCAAACACACATGCACAAACCCATGATGCACAGAATCGAAACCAATTCTATAGGTAGTTAGCTGTGTATAATGGTCAAACGCTGGTAGACATTTTAAATAATTTGCCCCCCACCCTGCATTTTTACCCAGATTCAGCATTAACACAGTTTGGTATGTCCAAAATTCACTTTAAGAACCATTAGTAATTCCCAGGACTCAGCTACACAACTACAAATGAAATGTTTGAAATGTGTTGTAAAGTGCAATATACAAATGTGGCACTAGATGGCGAAAGTGAGCTATGCAAAATTCAATGTATTTTTTCAAAACTTTTTTTTAAAGCCAAACATTCTCACAGCGTTTTTAATATGTGTGTGTAGATTCCACCCCAGTCTCATTTTAATCTGGGTTTTGGGGTGGCCAGATCTAATGTGGTTGGAAGAAGCCATGGCTCAGGCAAAGGGCTGTAGATCCATAGTAGAGCACATGCCTTGTGTGTAGAAAGTTCCAGGGTCAATCCCCAGCAATCTCCAGGTTGAGCTAAGAAAGACTCCTAACTGAGACTCTGGCATAACAATATGGAGCTTAATAGGCCGATGATCTGACTAAGTCTGTGGCAGATTCCTATGTCCCTGTTCTGAAGCTTTACACATGGGGAGGCAAGTGTCAAGAGGGCATAGAGGACTCAGGAGCATAGATTTAGTCTCACTTATGTGGAGAGCATCTACACGAGGCAATGAGGGATGTAATCCACTGGGAGCAGTCAAGTACAACATTACCTGTTTTGCTAGAGAGGTCATGCAGGGGATGTTGGTCCAGTCAGTTGAACTTCCTGTTACACCTGGCTGGAGCATCCATCCTTGCATGTGACTGGAAGGTGGGCATGACCTTTCCAGTCCTGGTAAAAGGCCAAGTCACGCAGCTACCTCCCTCTCTTTGATCTTCTTTTTCATCCTGCGAACTTCCTGATTCACCCGGACTGTACTGCTGGCTGCCAACCAGCAGTCTCCCCAGGTTACCTCCCATATGGGGTAAACCTGTTTGTACATGTTTGTAACTTTAAGCCTAAAGCCTGCCTTCAGGGTTGGCACTGTGCTCTGCCTGATCGTGAGTAAAACTACTTTTTGTTACTTATGAATAAGACTGTGGTGTCTTTACAGTGGTACCTCGGGTTAAGAACTTAATTCGTTCTGGAGGTCTGTTTTTAACCTGAAACTGTTCTTAACCTGAGGTGCCACTTTAGCTAATGGGGCCTCCTGCTGCCGTCGCGGCAAAATTTCTGTTCTCATCCTGAAGCAAAGTTATCATTTCTGGATTAGTGGAGTCTGTAACCTGAAGCGTCTGTAACCTGAAGCATCTGTAACATGAGGTACCACTGTATTCTTTTAGGAAAGATCAATGGGGTCTTACCAGGAATAACAGAACATACCTCAATCTGGGCAAGCCAGATTGAATTGTTTATTGTCTTAAGAGGCTCACACAAGCCTGCAGCCAGATTTCTGCTGCATAAGAAGGGGAATGCACTCTGCTGTATAAAGAAACTTGCTAGCGCGAATTAGGAAGGATATTAATAATCAATATATCCTCTCTTGCCACCCTCAACATTCCCACAGGCCCCTCTGTGGAGATGTTCACTGTAAATGCACACAAATAAAGTAACCCAGAGGAGTTGCACAGCTCTAAGGACTGTTTTACCTGGGTTCCCTCTTCAGGTGATAATGCTAAAGTACTTTAGGAGGATGTGATGAAGCTTCAGCTCCATAGTTATGTGGCAAATGCTCAGTGCCAGCATATGATCCAGAAATAGTGTTGGGCTTGAGCCTGAACCATTCTTCTCAGTCATGAACCCACGAGGAGAAGAATATCCCTCAATGCTGGTTTTTCTATCTTCAAAATAGCCTACTTCACTGGACTATTGTGACTATGGCCACAGTGAGGCAGTTTGTAATCTATCTTGTATTCTAAAATGCAATGGAATTGGTAATTTTCCCATGCCATGAGGAAAATAGCAGTAAATGTCAAGACACTGCAACAGCATTTGGATCACACGTAATATTGATAAACAGCAGCGATATATAGAGATATAGACATGTACAAACACATACAACCGGAGAATAATAACAGAATCATAGAGCTGGAAGGGACCACGAGGATAATCTAGTCCAACCCTCTTCAATGCAGGAATCTTTTGGCCAATGTGGGGCTCGAACCCTCAACCCTGAGATTAAGAGTCTCATGATCTACAGACTGAGCTATCCCAAGCTTTGTATTTGTATACCATTTGACTGCAGTAAAACCTCTACATGGTTTATAAGAAAATACAAAAATAAGATGGAAGGGCTCAAAGAATTCAGACTCCAATAGACCTTGTTTGACCATTATTTTTTTCAGGAAAGTCCTCTAAAGCTATAGGCACAGTAAATTAGGTTGTGGTCTTCCCAGCTCCGTCCTTCTCAGACTAGGTTCTGACCTATTTTTCCTCCTATCTCTAGGAGGATGTGGCATCCATCCAGGTGATGCGAGTGGGGGGAAGCCTACTGAAAGCATCTCTAGCCAATTGTTTCCACGGCAACACAGTCAACTCTTTAGATATGTTAAAAAAAAAGTGCTCAACAAGCTGGCTAACAAAGAGACGGTCTTGACTTTTTCAGCAATTATTTTTACTACAAACTCCAGTCCTGGAAATACAAAATCTACTGAAGGGGTCACAAAGACATCATCCAAATCAATCCCCTTAATTCCGTAACGATAGATGATAGATAAATAGATGGATATATATATAGCTGAGCAACCCTGAATTGTGTTCTTTAAGTTGAACAAGCAATTAAAAACCAGCAATGGGTTGGTCATCCATACAGTGAGGAAGTTTACCCTAAAGAGAACCACGCAACCTTGAATGAACAAGTGGAAGCCTATTGAAACATGATTTATTCACATTTATATTGTACAGGTATATGAAAAAAATGAGTGAGCCCCTTCCATATTGTGAAACAACAGCAGTTTGAGGGCAAGGATCAGATGGGTTTTTAACTATCTGGACTTGGAAACAACAACTGCAGTAGCAAAACTCTACTAGCACCACTAACAAAGAAAGCACACATTTTTCATGCAGTGAACCAAATTGCTTTTTTGCTCTACACAAAACATCTGAGGTTCAAACAGCAGCAATTCTTGTTTCAGTGGCAGGATACATCTATTATACAGGTGTACCAAATATTGCCCCCTCCCCCACAAAAAAATATGATTTTGTTTACCTCCCGGGATTATCTCATCACTGGGGAAAAAATGACTATTGTAGGGAATAAATAAACCAATCTGTCTAATAACCATTAATGTGCTCCCCTGCCTTGACTAATATTGGAAGTGGGAAAGGTCACATCTATCAAGCCTTAATGTTTAGGGTACTGAATCTGAACAAGATATCTTGAAACAGGCTGCAGTCCTGTGCAAAGTTATTTAGAAGCAACTGCTTGTGGCTCAGTAGAAGTTATCAAATACAAAGTTGCAGCCACAGAACAACTACATATTTTGGAAAGTTACTTGTTCTCTATCCATTTGGACACCTCTTAAAATATCATAACCACCTTTTGTGTACATAATTGTTCCCAATATCAAATAGCAGGTTTTCATCTATGTTTGGTTATGATTGAAAATCATTTTGAATCATGATAGAGGGTCGAACCTTTCAAAACTGTTCTGATCTTAATCAGATCTTAGGTAGAAGGTTTTGGTCTATGTTTAAGACACAATTTTGAACGAAGATAGTGGACTGAACCTTTCAAAACTCCAATAGTGTTAACCACTGGTTTCAAAACTGCACTGGTTTCTTTTCTTTGTTTCCTAGCATTCCCAAGCAGGAGGCTACTAATATTTTATAAGGGGGGGGGGTTAAAAACAAGTATTGCTTGTACCAGGTATACTTAGACATATATAACCATTCAGTAGGTGATTCATTATCCTAAGCATAGTTCTTCTCACCAGAGCCCCAGTTCTCACTGTGGTGCTAACACCTTTGTCTCACCTGAACCACTTAAGATTGTAGGTGAGAATTCACATGACTGACTGGTCTTCCAAACAAGAACTTCAATCTGCACAGAATCTGGATGCCAGCGTGCATCTAGTTTTTTTCTGTTGATGCAGTCGAGAACAGGATAGGTTTTTTGCTGCTGCTGCATCTCTCAGTTGACTCATGTTAAGCTTGTAGTCTACTAAGACTCCTAGATCCTTTTCAAGTGTACTACTGGCAATCCAGGTGTCCCCTGTTCTTCCTGCCTAAGTGCAGAACCTAATATTTGTCCCTACTGAAATTAACTTTGTTAATTTTGGCCCAGTTCTTCAATCTGTTCAGGTTCTCTTAAATCCAGATTCTGTCTTCTGCAGCATTAGGTACCCCTCTCAGTTTGATGTCATCTGAACATTTGATGAGCATCCCCTCAATTCCTTTATCCGAGTCATTTATAAAAAAAAATCAAACAACAAGGGGCCCAAGACAGAACCTTGCAGCACCCCACTTGTCACTTTTTTCCCCAGGATGACGAGGAACCATTACTGAGCGCTCTTTGGGTTGGGTCAACCAATCAGCTACAAATCCAGCTAACAGTTCCCTCATCCAGCCCATATTTTACCAACTTCTCCGCAAGAATATCATGAAGCACTTTGGTCAAAATCCTTACGGAAACCAAGAAACGCTACATCCACAACATTCCCCTGATCTACCAAGCTTGTAACTCTATCAAAAAAAGAGACAAGATTCATTAGGCGTGATTTATTTTTGAGAAGCCCATGCTGGGTCTTAGTAATCACAGTATCCTTTTCTAAGTTCCTACAGACCCACTGTTTAATTATCTGTTTTAGGATCTTTCCTGGTATTGACATTGTTGTTTGGCATTAATATATACAGGTATAATATACAGTACATAGCAGCCCCCTCAACTTGGTACCCTCCAGGTGTTTGGGACTCCCATCATGCCTTACCTTTGGCCATCCTTGAAAGGGATGATAGTTATAGTCCAAGGCACTGGAGAGGGCACCATGTTGGGGAAGGCTGGTATATGAGATATGATAGACTTTAACCAACACTTCCTGTATGGGCCCTGGATAACTTTCACTTTTCACTCAATAAATGTCACTGCTGCAATTTACAGCGCTGCCTTCTTTGTCCCTTGGCTGTGCTAGGACATGGGTCAGTTTCCTGTTGCTTAGAGAATGCCCGATTCTTATCCATTCCACAGGCTAAAAAGGGGGAAATATCTCAAGTTGTAAGGATATTGGGACCTAAACTTAAGGCTTTACAAACTCAGTATCCTTCCTACTGTCTTTTGGGAACTCAGCCAGCATGTAATCAGTTGTACTGAGATATCTGCAGCATTTCCTTTTGTCAATTTTTAAAATAAATCTATAGCATAATTAAATCAGCAGACACATCCCTAGCAAAATGTAAATATTATTAAGGACAGCCATGTTTTATTAAGGTCAGACAAAATGATCTGCAATGAAACTCAAATCATCATTCCTTGTTGTTATTTTTTTGTCATTTTCTTGCCCTTAAATCAGCTTATTTAGGGGGCACACTGACACCTTGCAAATCATATACAAATTTATAAAGTGGAGACTATAAAGTGGAAGCTGCTGGGATATATCTCTCATATTTATTGCATAATTGAATCTGTAACTTAAATGTGATGCGAGTAAAACCAGCTTTCTTTATAATAATGAAGCGGAACTGAAGAGACAAATCTGCCTTTTTCTAGGGCATATCATCCATGCAGACAGCAGTGACAAATCTGACTATATACATCATGGGTTTTTCAGAACATTTGACAAAAGTTAATTAATTAGTTTTATTCATAACTAATCAGTGATGTCACTGGAACCAAGTTTGTTTTATTAAGTCCCTTGTACATATGAATAGGTTATATAGTGCATTCTGATGATTCTGGCTCCATACACATAGCTCAAAAACTATGGTTAAGGAAGCGTAAGTATAATATGGCATGATGTCTGAGTTAATGATGTGTGAACTCCCTCCAATGAAATCTAATTTAGGCCACTAATGAAGAGCTTCCTCTGTAAATTATCAAAGTAAAGGTAGCTTTTTTCTTTTTCTTTTCTTTTTGGAAAAAAAGTTCTGTTGGCTTCCATGATTTTGGGGCCTGTTCATGCCCTTACTGTTGGTTGGCTTTGAGGCATGATGGCAATGCCAACAGGTCCAGTGGCAACAGAGGGGGAAAGCCAGTGTGGTGTAGTGGTTAAGAGCGGTAGACTCGTAATCTGGGGGACCGGGTTCGTCTCCGCTCCTCCACATGCAGCTGCTGGGTGACCTTGGGCTAGTCACACTTCTCTGAAGTCTCTCAGCCCCACTCACCTCACAGAGTGTTTGTTGTGGGGGAGGAAGGGAAAGGAGAATGTTAGCCGCTTTGAGACTCCTTCGGGTAGTGAAAAGCGGGATATCAAATCCAAACTCTTCTTCTTCTTCTTTTCCCCAAAACTTTTGGATGACTAACATCTTAGCATAGGTTCCTGTCCCAGAGGTGGAAAGTGACAGACCCATTTTAGCTTTTCCAAATGATTAGGAAGGTTAGTTTAATAGGGCCTAATGCACATGAGTTGGAACTGAGCTATAGTAAAGTACCCTTTGTTTATAACCCAAACCTGTGGCAAACTTGTCAGGGACTGGCTGGATGAGGAAGGATGGTAGAAGCCTCATGCCCAAGAGCCCCAGGGAGGGCAGAGAAGAAGATGACTTAGATCCTGGATCCTGCTGCTGGGACACTGAAGAGCAGTCTGCGCAAGCAATGAGTTGGGAAGTACCAGAAGCAAGGCGTTTGAGCGATCAAGAGGGGTCAGGAGAAGGAGGGTCTTCCAGGACAGGGTTAGAGGCTGAAAACCACAGTGTGAGTGCAGACTCAGACAGAAAGGAGTCAGAGACTGGCCCTGCTACTCAGCAGGACCAGAGTCCCAGTGCTGCTGGCTCACCACCCCCTCTGACACCCCACTCGAAGACATTGCTGAGCAACGGACCAGACAGGCCCAGAGGAGGAGCTCATCCCCTGGACGCAGACTTTGTATGCTTGGGAGGGATCCGGAATGAAAGCTAAAGGGAAGAGGACAGAGCTAGTGGTCAGTTTCAGCAATGCCTCAGATGGATTAGGACAAAGCAGAACACTTGGCTGTGTTGTTATTTTCTGTTAATAAAGAGCTAATTGCATTCCACGCCTCCTGCGTGTGTGCCTGCCCTGTGGTTGATCTGGCTCACTTGACAGCTCCTTGACACCTGCTCTTGAGGTGTTGTATTTTCATACTGTGCTCGGCAGACTACTGTTCCCAACCTTCGCAACCAAGCACAAAGACCCTAAGCATGGAAAACGTGCTTGCCAGGAAGAAGACTTGGCCCCTGGCCTGGAGCAGCATTCAGTCATCTGAACCTGGAACACTATTCACACAGGTTTCCCACCTCAGTATAATTAGACTTTACTCACAGTGCTCCAAACAACTTCAGAAGTAAGTGTCTTCTGCTTTTGTAAGTGAGCGTATAGATCTGGGGTTGGTAGGATACAGGCTGCAGCTTCTGTCAGAGTAAGTGTATTACTATTAAGCTGGGAAGATAAACTGCCTTCCTAACACCCATGAACTGGGGCATGACTCATCACATGGTGGTGGGAGAAAGCTACAAATCTAAAAGTGATGCATTTGCTGACAGAATCAGAGGCTCAGATTCCCTGCGGTGAATACAAATAGAACAAATACAACACAGTTAATTGAAATGTTTTGCTTTTTCCCCATTGCATTTTTCTTATTAGAAGAAGCAACTGAAAAAAAGAAGAAAATGGGTGACATGGAAATTGGGTTTCATCTTAGCTTGAATTTTTACTTCATAGGAACCAAGTATGCTTCCCCAAAACAGAATTGTGGGGTTTTCTCACCAAGATGGGAAACAGAGGGCCTTCTCGGTAGTGGCACCCACCCTGTGAAACACCCTCCCATCAGAGGTCAAGGAGATGAGTAACTATATAAGCTTTAAAAGACATCTGAAAGCAGCCCTGTATAGGGAATATTTTTAACGTTTAATGTTTTATTATATGTTGGAAGTTGCCCAGGGTAGTGGGGCAACCCAATCAGATGGACAGGGTATAAATAAATTTATTATTATTATTATTATTATTATTATTATTATTATTATTATTCAAAAAAGCTTTGCAAGCATTGGTGACTTACATTTGCCTCCAAAGTGGTAGGTAGAACAGGAAGCAGAGTGTGAACCAACAGGTGATTAGCCCTGCTAAGGCATACAGTTTTCAACTTTATTTAAATTTATCTAAATAAATACTTAATTTTTTTTAAAAAAAACAAAACAAAACCCAAGCCATCTTTAGGGTGGATACTCATATGGTCCTGTCTCCATTGGATAAGTTGTTGTTGTTGTTTGGGGGAGGGGAGGAATGAGTGGCTATTCAAAATAGGATGATCTAGTTACATTTATATATCACTACCTTCTAAAAGGGACCCAGGTGGCACTGTGGGTTAAACCACAGAGTCTAGGGCTTGCTGATCAGAAGGTTGGCGGTTCGAATCCCTGCCACGGGGTGAGCTCCCGTTGCTTGGTCCCAGCTCCTGCCCACCTAGCAGTTCGAAAGCACATCAAAGTGCAAGTAGATAAATAGGGACCACTCCAGCGGGAAGGTAAACGGCGTTTCCGTGTGCTGCTCTGGTTCGCCAGAAGAGGCTTTGTCATGCTGGCCACATGACCCGGAAGCTGTCTGCGGACAAACGCCGGCTCCCTCGGCCTATAGAGCGAGATGAGCGCCGCAACCCCAGAGTCGGACACGACTGGACCTGATGGTCAGGGGTCCCTTTACCTTTTTTACCTTCTAAAAAATCCAGTACCATGGCTAATTCCTTTGGCACAACCCCACGGCATCCCCTATGCATTATATTAGTAGTACCGGTAGTAGCAGCAGCAGCAGTCGCAGCAGCAGCAGCAGCTGTATTAATGGCTCTCTTGGCACACAAGGAGTCTCCAAGCGACTCACCAAATTTAAAAACATAAAGCATGCCATAAAATAAAAAAGAACAATGTATTATAATAAAATCCACATTATATCCTATAAAACAAGCAGCAGCAAAAAGCTCCAGCAGCAAAATGCACCATCAATAGACAGCAAAATCATCAAGAAGGTATGGGGGAAGTCCTTACTTCCTTTCTCTGCCACGGCACCATCATTTAAGCAACTATTCCGGTGTGAAATTAAATGCAGAAGAGACCATACAATCACATAAGTCATTTTATAATGATAAGAGTGCTAGAGTTTTAACATAAGACCTGAACGGGGCTTATTACTTGTGATTTGGGTGCTATGCCTCTGCTAATGTATATCTGCTGCCTGCCTTGTAACTTGTGTCGCCAATGGAAACACCAATCTAATGCTGCAGGCCTGCCTGCCCACCCCCTTGGACTTGAGTTTCTGCAACTTGCAAACCAGACAAGATCTGAATGCTTGGGGGGGGGATTATGACCTAAACTATCACACAGCAAATGGATATGACTCTTTTTCTGCTATTGCCTCCTGAGATATGATCTCTGTGGCCTAAAAGGCAGAGGTAAGTGTTCTAGACCCCCTCACATATTACTTAAGGAAATGCTTTGATGGCAGTGGGTTGATTTAATGTTACATCCAGCAGTGTGGACCTTCTTGCTTTAGCTGAGTTTATCAAACGCAAGTTATAAATATTCTGAGATAATGCCAAGATAAGAGTAAGGCAGAGAAGATTAATTCAATCCATTACTGCCCTGAAACCCTTCAGTGTCCAATATAGCAAAAGCTGAGATAGCTAAACAGAGAAAACACAAAGAACATCTCCATTCAGTTACTGCTGGTAATTAGAAATCATTTGCAGCCTTCAGTCCAGTTTGCCTCTTTGCATGTAGAGAATGACGTTCCACGCAGAGCAAATTTGTACATATCTCAGAAAGTGTGGGGTTCATCCCCATAATCTATCCACACAAGATGGATCTCATAAGTGTTGTGTACAGATATATGGGGACGTGGGTGGCGCTGTGGTCTAAACCACTGAGCCTCTAGGGCTTGCCGATTGGAAGGTCTGCGGTTCGAATCCCCGCGATAGAGTGAGCTCCCGTTGCTTTGTCCCAGCTCCTGCCAACCTAGCAGTTTAAAGCACACCAGTGCAAATAGATAAGTAGGTATCGCTGTGGCAGGAAGGTAAACAGCGTTTCCACCATGTGCCAGAAGTGGTTTAGTCATGCTGGCCACATGACCCGGAAAGCTGTCTGTGGACAAATGCCGGCTCCCTTGGCCTGAAAGCGAGATGAGTGCTGCAAACCCAGTCGCCTCTGACTGGACTTAACCGTCCAGGGGTCGTTTACCTTTTTTCTTTTTTTATATAGGTACCTACCATACCTTGCACTCTATGCGTTTCATACATCCGTACCATGGAGTCACTCCACATGCTGAAAAATCTTCCTTACATTGCTTCTTGTAAGGAATATGCTCCTTACAAGACGTCTCTAGTTCCCCCAGCAACAGCAAGGCTATAGTCCCCCAGCATTCACTGCCACTTATTATAAGTAGGAGCAGCTAAATGGTGCTTTCACCTGTTCCTACATGCACGGCTGTGTGGTGTGGTGTTAGGAGTACATTCTGACTCTTAGAACACTGCATCAACTTCTTCAGGGACAAGAGGGATACAAAGTTTAAGGTCTCAAAACAGCCTGTAGACTAACTTTCATAATGTTGTATCCACAGTAAAGGACCAAAAGGGCGATATTTTCAATTTGGGTGATTTTCCCATGGTTTTCCTGAGGATTCAGGATGCCTGAGGGAATTTTATCTGAGTGCCACTGAAGACGGCTTATGCAACGTGGACAGAGAGAGGAAGGAGACATCTCTGGAATACATGGCCATCTTTACATGTCTAACAATATTCAGGGGGGGCGGGAAGCTGAATACCAACCAGAAAGCTTTTTAGCTGTAATCTAAAGTGGTTGAAACCACACAATCAAATTTGACCGGGATGATGGTTTACCAACTTAGAGCAAGATTTGAAATAAATGATATATCCAGTTGGTGCCCTTGCATGAGCTCAAGGGCTTTCGATCCAGGGGAAATTCTTTATTTCATTTCTATCTGATTTATGACCCTGCTATAAAGGTTCAAAAGCGTGGGTATATACTGATATGTTAATATGATTGGATTCAAAGTAAGAAAACTATTTTTTAAACCTTGTTTTATGATACTAACTCTCATCGAAGCTTATTCCAGTGTTAGGAACCATTTGCAGGTGACTGATCTGAATGCACAGTTAGTTTGTTCTAATTCTTAAACCTCAAAATTATTTTTTCCTAAGAGGGGAACCCAAAACAGATAATTGAACTAATCAGTTCCTACCCATCAAATATAGATTTTATATCTATTATAAAGTCTCTCAGTGAAACAAATATTATGGCTTGCCCAAGACCTGCACAAATTAGGCAAATCTGAACTTGCTGTACATGGCCCATGGAATCTCTTCTCCATCTCTATTTTTAACACTGCAGTTAGTCATTATAGGCATTTAAAGGCTGATTAGGTTTGCAGAATAGTTAAAACAAAATGCTAACCATACAGAAAGATAAAGCGGCTTCCCTCTCAGTAAAAGGATATGCATGAAGGAATAATTTTAATTAACATTTTGGGTGATGTTTCAATGAGAGCATCTCTGTGCTCAAAAATCTAAACCAAAGTGTAAAGTAAGTCATTCGGGTCAGCATTAGGTGAGTAACTCAGACTTGATCATAATGGAATTGAACCCTCTGTACCACCTACACAATCTGGTTCAAATTTCTCACAAAAGGAAGTAATATATTACGCTTGAGACAATGAAGTGTGACTGATATGCATACAACTGATTAGCTAGATGCATACTGTCAGGAAACCCCCCTCCCCATGGCTGGTAGCATCCCAGGACCGTTTGCAGTACAGGGAACCACCCCCTTTGTTCACCAGTTCGTCATCCCCCTCCTCTGGAGGAAGCGACCATTCCTCCAGTGGGGAGGGGGAGTTGGAGGCAGGAAGTCGGCGCAGGGGCTGTGAAGGGATCGCAGAGCCTGAGCACCAAGGGGAAAGCGGGGAACAGGGACAGGTTCGCAGACAGGAAAGACGTGGAAGGGGGAGGCGGGGGTTTAGAATCCCGCGCCTCTTTTGCTGGACCAAGAACCGGAAGGGTTCATTCCCGGACTCTGCGGAGGGATGAGATGGACGTTTGAACTTTTGCTCCACTGTAAATATCTGCACAATAAAGAACTTAGTTTTTAGAAGTTCTGCGTTCGGCTGATTTCTCATGAGCAACCACTGAACGTCCTTACACATACCAATATTTAGCTTAATCCTCGAACATACATAATTCTAAATGAAAACATGCATTCTAGTTAGCTCTTCTACTAGTCTCTCACTTTACATCTTCCGCTGAAAATATGTATAGTTCTCCAGTATTTTATCTACTGAAGATGTACTCCAACACATTACTAAGATTGGCAAGTGATTAAGTTTTTATCGATTAGCCACATACTTCTTAAGCTATTAATCAATAAATTGACAATATAAATATGCATATTACCATTTATCACTTAGTTCTAGAAGGTCAAAGCATCTTCAATATTTTCTATTTCACTCCATATCACAGCGACGAAACAAAATAACTTCAGCACTGTCAATAATTAAACTTTGAAACCCATTAATCATCAAAAAACCTTGATTGATTAAACTTCCAGTTAAAGCAATTCAATCTCACATATGAATCCTGCACACCAGTACATTCCATATATATATATATATAAATCCTAGACACTAAATTTTATTTGTATTGACAGATATTTCACTGCAGAATTTCCCAAAAGGAAATGCCCAGAAAGAAAAGTGGCGATATACCTTTGGCCATAGGTTGTACTTAATCAACACAGGAAAAAGATTTGACTGAAATGTTAGTAAAATATTTCACTCACATATTTTGGTTGACCACAATCACATCCAATCCACCTACCCTATATAACTAATTGGGAAAAAATATAACCAGCTACAGGAAACAGTTTAGGATTGAGCTCTACTGGAAATGAACTCCAAGATAGGGTTACATGATGAAATCAGTCACAAATTGCTTCTATAAATCAAATCAAATCAAATATCTTTATTATAGTCAAAGACCAGAAAACATATAATGACAGTCAATCTAATCAAATTAGCAGTCAATGGATCTTTAAAAAAATCTTACCAATATATGAGTGAGATTGCATGATTCAGGTTAAGAATAGGTGTGTTCTGACCTGGGGGACTATTCAACTTCTCAACAAATTTCAATTTCTTAACAAAGTCCTCTCAAGAGAGGCAGGAAGGACTATTCATAAAGTTACCTGTACATTTCTTTATATTGCTGTTCCTCTTTCCATGGGAACCCAACTTGCATCCAAAGTTTTCTTCCCAGAATTCTGCAAACCACACATTCCTTCTGTTATTTGCTAGAGTTCGGCTTCTAAAATATCTATCGAAACCTATGATGAAAAACACACACACACAAACACAAAAACAGGCATTAAAATTACATCTTCCTATGCAAAGTGAAATGCTTGCTTTGAATTGTATAGAAACACACATTTGTATATCACATAAAATATTCTAATAAAAACCTAAATCCTTTAAAAAAACAACAACAAACTATTGTACACCAGGCAAAGAAAATCCTATACAGTGGTACCTTGGTTCTCAAATACTTTGGTTCTCAAACACTGAAAACCTGGAAGTAAGTGTTCCGGTTTCCGAATGTTTTTCAGAAAGCCGAACGATGCGGCTGTCAGCTATTGTTTCTGGGGCACCTACACCAATCAGAAGCTGCACCTTGGTTTTCGAACATTTCGGAAGTCAAATGGACTTCCAGAACGGATTAAGTTTGGCACTTTTGTTTTTGCTATTTATTTTGCTTTGTTTTTGAGGCTTTTTCAGTTAATTTGTTTTTGTGACTGTGTGGAACCCAGTTCAGCTACTGATTGACTGACTGACTGATTGTGTGACTGCAGAAATGGATAAAAAAAACCCCCATCCAAACAATGACTATCATCAGTGCAGGTAAGAAAAAAAATAATTTTAATTTTTATCATCTACAATACTGTCTTATTTATTTTATAGTACAGTACATTGATTATTGCTTTCATTTTATGGATCAATGGTCTCGTTAGATAGTAAAATTCATGTTAAATTGCTGTTTCAGGGGTTGTTTTTAAAAGTCTGGAACGGATTAATCTGTTTTGCATTACTTTCTATGGGAAAGCACACCTTGATTTTGGAACGCTTTGTTTTTGGAACGGACTTCCGGAACGGAATAAGTTTGAGAACCAAGGTACCACTGTACATGGTTTTTTTTCAGAAGTAATTCCCACTAAGTCAAAAGAGTCTTACTCCTTAAGTAAGTATGCTCAGGATTCTAGCCTAAAGTCTGCATTGGTGAAGATGAGAGAAACCTAAGTTGCATTTAGCTTCCTTGGTGCATATTCATGTAACACATGAACATAAGTATTATAAATATTAAATTTTTAATATTTATCATTATCATCATCATTATGATGATTAAGAATAAGAACAATTTCTTAAAACATCAGCATTCCTGATCTGGGGAACATTCATAAGTTGTTCTGCCTTAATGCCTTTCAGGAAGGGTTACCAACCAAATTAACAAATGCCCCCTTTTTGGACAAGGTCCTTAAGAGGTTGGTGGCTGTTGACTTCCATGCATTCTCGGAGAATACATGTTACCTTGATCTATTTAAATCTAGCTTCAGGCTTGGTTTTTGCATTGGGGCAATCTTGGTCACCCTGAGGGATGATCTCTGTTGCGTGTAGAGGTCCCCAAGGTCACACCCCCCCCAAATAACTCACACCGCACACAGGAATTTTGTTTAAGGTTATTGGCATAATTTTGGCCACAACTTTTTTTATTAAATTACAAAATGTGAGTGGTTGCTTAGGCATTGGTTCGACTATCTGTCCCCTCCTGGGGACAGACTGACATCCGCCCGCTTAGAGAATGGGGTCAGGGGGGCCGGGACCCTCGCCTCTCCCCTAATGTTCCCAGGGGCTCTTGTGTGGCCTTAGCCCCTGACCAGGGGAACAGACAAAAGCATGGTGAGCCCCTGGATTCCTTTAATGGAATTCCCCGCGCAGCAGCAGCATTGGAGGGGCAGGCACAGCCAACCACTTCCCCTCCACCAACCAATTTAATAACCAATGCCTAACCGCAACCTTACAAGTTGTGACTAATTGCTACGCAGTAGGCGAAAACCAAATGGCACCAGCCAATCAGCCAGATGGAAAAATTCCTACCAGGCCCCTGCCCCAAAGCAGACGACCCCATGACAGGCATAGCAAGGTCAACACACAAGCCTAATTAACGGGTGCACGCAGCAAAGAGGGGCTGACGCTGCGAGCACCAAGAATATATAACCCCTGAACTATCAAAATTTGCTACATACAAATCTCCCCAATGACCCAAGAGACCCTATCGCCTGTCCTGGCTATCTATCTGAGTTCCGCCCAGTGACAGAGGAGTGTCTTGCTAGGCCCCAACCGCAACACATGCTCTCCATGAAAGAGAACACGCTTTCGAAGGAGATCTGGGGGAGTGCAACCCCATTGATTCCGCTTGATCTCTCATTGGCTTTTCATACCCTCCACCATGATGTCCTGCTGGACTGACTTTGGGAGTTGGGGACATGGGAGTATGGTAGCTTCATACCTACCTCCAAGGCCAGTTCCATAAAAAGCATTAGGGGAGTTCTGCTCAACCTATGGAAGTTCCACTGGGTTAGGTCAACGGGGGTTTGGAGCACGGTGTTACAGATGTGCTGATGACACAAGCTCTGTTTCTCCCCATCATTGTAATCAGGTGAGGGGATACAGATGCTGGAAGCAGTAATAGACTGGAGCCAATAAACTGGCTGGAGTGATGGGAACCGCAGTTCACCAACATCTAGGGAGCCACATATTAGCCACTCCTGATGTACACTGACTAACAGGGGCACTGCAAGGTCTCACCAGAGACCCTTTCCATCACATGCGACACAAACCCTTTTCTTAACTAGACGTGCCCAAGATCTATTACATGGGACCTTTTACAACAAAAGCATTTATTCTGTGACAGCACTTTGATCTGTCCGCATATGAAATCCATTTGAAGAGCTTCAGTCCATGTGGCTCCCCTACGGAAAATGTCTACTCTAAAAGTATTAAAAGACACGTTCTTTGCAACTCTTGCTTTTAGATAGGTTGCAGGACTTCTGCCCATTATAGCACCGTTTTAGAATCTGCAAGTAAATAGGATGATATAGTCTGCTCCCCGGCCATAAGCAACAGGCTCATCAGATAACACAAGGAAATTGGCCTGGAGGGTGTTGAAAAAAGCACAAAAAGAGTTACGGCTGACATTGCAAGAAGGCAATGTGAATGGTGGAGGAGGGGAACTGGGCATATATCACATACAGCCTATGGGAAACAAAATTTACAAATACAGCTAGTTGTAGAATGAAATTTCTTTGTATTTTGCACAGGTTCAGTCAACATAAATTGGAAGTGCAATGTAATCTACATTGACTGATCCACACTACTGGTCTGAAAAACTATTTGGCTCGGTAATTATACATAAGGGAACCAAGGGATAATGCCGCTGAAGGAAAAAGAGTGCACAAATAAGTAAAAGTCTCTCTCGGCCCTACCATCAGTATACCATAAAGGGGTTTTAACTCCCTGCTGCACTGAGCTCAAGGGCATCTCAACATTGTATTTTAAGGACTTCATGGACCAGAGTTGATGGGATTGTCTTACCATCGATGGAAGCTCTTTTGGGCAAAATGGTGACTGCGCCTTCTGCAATCTCCTCTTGCTGGTAAACAGGTGCAATCTTAGACCCCCAACTGTCTGAGCCTATCCAAAGAAAATGTCCAGTTTGATTGGTTTTCTTTGCTGCTTCTAATATTCTCCTGCAAGTAAGTAAACAAAACATTCTTTTAAAATTGGCACTGAAAATGGTTACACATAAGGCAATTGCAAAAGTGGTTGCTTTTATCCTGTTCACCAAGCATTCTTTATGATAGAACCAAGTATTCCCCCTGAAAAGCAGGGATTGGTGCCAGCGCTTTAATCCTGTACATGGTAAAATTTGCCTTTAACCTTGCTTTCATGCTTCTTCAATGTTCTTTTCTTTTTTTCATTTTCACAACACCAGGTTACTTGAGGTGCCAAGTTCACATCAGAGGCAAAACTCTTAAAGCTCATATAAGCCCACTTTAAATGAGAGGCGAGTTTTCAAGATCTCCAAATGCTTCTCTGGCTTGGATAAAAATCTGAGCCATAGAAGAATTCCTGGCTTCCACCCTGTTTACTCCTGCTAACACTTGCTGTCACCCCAAAGCAATCCTTGCCAGTTCCTTACCTCCAAAACATGTTCATCCTTTTGCTTTACTCACTTGTCAAGCATTGGTGGAGCAACAGTGCTAGGAGCAGAAGTAGCATCAGTGGGTAGGGGAGACAAAGTTGCTCCTGAAATTTGGTGGGGATGTGTTTTCTTCCACCCCCTCTGAGAGAAAGAGCCATGAGATGACTGCTGCTCCAATAAGGAGGCGGGGAGGGAGTTGGTCACATGCCCACAATTGGCCAATAGAATCATGTTTGTGAATGAGTAGTTAAGTAGGTGCCTCCCCCAGACCTTACTCCAGGCTTCCTCAAACTCAGCCCTCCAGATGTTCTGGGACTACAATTGCCATCATCAAGGACCACTGGTCATGTTAGCTATGGATGATGGGATTTGTAGTCCCAAAACATCTGGAGGGCCGGGTTTGCCTATGCCTGCCTTGCTCTCTTCAGAGTTGAAGTGCCCCTCTCCCTTTATGCAGGTTGAGATATAGGCTAGCTGCTAGTTTCACAGGGCTGAGTAAGAAATTTTGGGTGGCCACTCAACTTTAAAATCTCTCCTTTTTTGACCTACTCCACCCTGTTAGGAATATTTAATTGGCATTTAGAGAGAGGTGTGACTTTGCTTGCCAATTTGGCATTGAGTTTGGGCAGGTGAGGAAATAGGAGGAGAAAAAAAAACTCTAGGTTGACTCTAGGCAATATTGGGTTGGGGTGGTGCTGTGGTCTAAACCACTGAGCCTCTTGGGCTTGCCGATCAGAAGGTTGGCAGTTCGAATCCCCACAACAAAGTGAGCTCTCGTTGCTCTGTCCCAGCTCCTGTCAACCTAGCAGTTTGAAAGCATGCCAGTGCGAGTAGACAAATAGGTGGGGAGGGAAGGTAAACGGCATTTTCATGTGCTCTGGTTTCCGTCACGGTGTCCCGTTGCGCAAGAAGCGGTTTAGTCATGCTGGCCATATGACCCAGAAAGCTGTCTGTGGACAAACGCTGGCTTCCTCGGCCTGAAAGTGAAATGAGCTCCACACCCCATAGTCACCTTTGACTGGACTTAACTGTCCAGGGGTCATTTACCTTTTTTTTAAAAAAAAATGGGTTGGGGCACCCTTCAACTATCTGTTGGTGCATTATGCCTGAAGAACTTGGGGCACCCTGTGAAACATGGCGTGCACATTTGGGTGTACACTAAAGAACAAGGCCTGGGTATGCATGCGGGGACCATATGAAGGTATATCTGACAATGAAGGTGTCTTTCTTTCTGGATCCTTAGCTGTGGAGCCATGTATCTGGTATGTATGGAAGAGAGTGATTCCCCTATAAGAGTCTGACAAAGTTCTCACCCGCCTGCCCATTGAAATGCAATTTGTTTGATTGGATCAATTTGACTTGCAGGTCCCCCCATTTCATCATATTTAAATCAATAAAACCCATGCCATCTCTAAGGTGCTACTGGACAATTTTTATTTATTTATTCGACTAACTCTATATGTTAGGAACTACCAATTTGTCATTCTTGTCAACCTGAAGTTGTTGGTAACGCAGGGGTCCACTATAAAATTGCAACATCCCTCTCCCCACAGATCTGAAGATTGCAAGCATATCTGTCTTGATGTCAAGCCTAAAGCCATTGAAGGTAAGCAGCATGTGTGAATAAAAATATGACTTTCAGTAGCAAGTTGCCCATCCTGTGCAAGACAGAAATTGAGAAAGAAGTAAGCACCTGATATCATCCTCATTTGCAAACATGATCACCGCACGAGCATTTGGAGTCTCCATCAAGCGCTTGATGATCTTGTCAAATTCTCCTGGTCTAGGTTCTCGGGGGATTTTTAGAGACTGAGCAATGCAGACACCACCTAGGCAGAGGGAGGGGAGATAAGAAAAAGCAAGCTGATTGGTGACAAGCTCGAAAATATTGTTAGCATATAATCACCATATTCAGTGCACAACAGAATCAGCATAGTGGTTTCATAGGAAACCTCCAAGCCGAACTCACTTTGGATGTGCAGTCTTGCAGTTCCGGTACGCAACAAAACTGTAGATGGCTGCCAAATGCTCCAAATCCATTCTCCCTCCCCGCCTTTTGTCACAGACTCCCATTAATGATAGAAAAACACCATTTGTTTAGCGGGTTCTGCATCTCCTCTTGAACACTGTGACTAAGCATGACTGGTAAGAATGCAGTTCACTGGGAATATTGTGGTGTGGGTACAGTGAAAGTGTATTCTTCTCCTGGGAACCACAGCCGTTATCTATTCCAGTTGCTAACCACAGCAGTTTAATTAAGTTGCCTTCGTTATTTAAACATCTGATTAAAGCAGTGTTGGGTCATCAATAAAACTCCCATGTTACTCACAAGTGAACCAGCAGAAGCCCAATGAGCAGAAGTATATTGTACAAATACACACGTTTTCTTACAAAATCTGGTTGCGCCTATTAGGAAGGCCGTATGCCCTCTATCGAATGTAATATTTAGGGAGAATTGAATGCCATTGAACTTATTGAAAAGGTGGTACTTAAAGACCATGCCTTGTGAAGTTGTGGCAAGTTTGTCTTCTTTCTTTCTTTTTCCAGCCCTGAAATGGGCAGGATGCAGGGTTTACGAGAGTGCCCTTTAATCTTCTAGTTTAGGAATATTTTTCACTGCCTTCCAATGCTGTGATTGTGCTGTCTTGCAGTCTTTTGATTGCTGATTGATCTGCGGCATTTTATTGTGATCTATTTTTATGTTTTGTTTTTAAAGGTTGAGTACCATATGGGGGCCTTTGGGCTGAAATGCAATGTATAGCTAAACTGTAGCAGTAGTAATAAAAAAATAAATATAGTAACTGCAGCATAATTATTAATGGCGTTTTAAGTCATCATGTACTTTGTCAGATACCCGCAGTCTTTGTCCATATAACCCAACGTGCTCTGAAGAAACTTTCAATACATTTGAAATGGTGAGGACACTATATTTCATGCTGGGGGGTGGGGACCACATTCATACCCAAGCACAAGGGAGATTCAGGGTTTCCAGAACTTCATCTTTATTCAACAGCTAGGAAGAAGAAGAAGAAGAGGAGGAGGAGGAGGAGGAGGAGGAGGAGGAGTTTGGACTTGATATCCCACCTTTCACTCCCCTTAAGGAGTCTCAAAGTGGCTAACAATCTCCTTTCCCTTCCTCCCCCACAACAAACACTCTGTGAGGTGAGTGAGGCTGAGAGACTTCAGAGAAGTGTGACTAGCCCAAGGTCACCCAGCAGCTGCATGTGGAGGAGCGGGGAAGCGAACCCGGTTCACCAGATTACGAGTCCACCGCTCTTAACCACTACACCGGGGGTCTGCAACCTGCGGCTCCGGAGCCGCATGCGGCTCTTTCACACCTTTGCCGCGGCTCCGCCGGCTGCGCCCGTGCCCTCCTCTTCTTCTCCAGCTGGCCGGCGGCGGCCCGCCCTCCAGCTGGCCAGCCGGCTGCGCCCTCCTCTTCTTCTCCAGCTGGCCAGCGGCCCGCCCCCAAGGCTGAGGCTCATGCGCCGTGCCTCGTTTATGCCAGCGCAGGCGCAGCAGCAGACAGCAGCAGCTTCCCTCCTTGGTGCCTGTCCCAGAGGTGTGGCTGCTGCTGCTGGCGAAGAGCTGATGCTGCTGGCGTGGAGCTGCTGCCCCTAGGCGGGTGTGCCGCCCCTAGGCGGGTGTGTGCGGTGCTGCTGCTCCCGGGGTGACGGAGGCTTTTAAAAAATTGAGGGAGCGGCGGCGCGTCCCACCACTCCCATGCGCCGCTGCTCCCTCCGTGGACCCCGGGAAAGCAGCAAATGCGTCTGCACGGACGAGGCTCCCGAAGTGGTTGGGAGCCGGTCGTTGTCATTTGGTGACCTCCAGGGGCGGGCAACAGGCGTCGCCCCCCTGCGCGCGCGTTTATTTCGTAATCATGGGGACGCACGTGCGCGTGGAGCGATGGCCCCGCCCCCGGTAGGATGAAACGGGCAATTTGGGGTCAGTTCCATTTATCAGCGGACTCTTATCCTGAGTCGGGCTACATTTAAGAGCCTTCCGAAGGGTGTTGCATCGCAGTTGTCCTCAGAAGCAGCCCTTTGCGCTATGGCTGACGGCTTCGGGGCTCTTTGGAGCCCGACGATGTCTGAGGCAGACAGGTCTCACACGTCACGGCAATTACCAAATGTTTACCAAATGGGTCTCTGCAGGGAAGGAGGGGTGAGCGGATTTAATTGTTCCAGGAATTAAAGAAGATTACCATCTCAAAGGAATGGCCAGGCTACTGCAGAAGATGGCATCAGATAAGGCCTTTTCTGGGTGATGAGCTTGGGTTACACCTCTTCCGTGATTGATGTTTCTGGGGGTGGGCTAGACGTCCATGGACGGGATTTTAAAATGTCTTTATAATAAGCATGCTTGCTTTGCTTCTCAATCTTCTCTGGGGTGGCCTCTGTGGCTTTACTCCTACCCCGGGCAGCCAAGGGGCTCTTGTGTACGCCCATAAAATAAGGGAATAAGGGCAGATTTTTCTTACAACAGCAGCATAACCGATTATGCAACCTGCAAAGGACTAAAGGCGTGTGTTGTTACTATTGAATATAGAATAAATCTTCATTGTCATTGTCCCCTTGGTCCTCTTCCTTATATTATCACCGTTCTTAATGCTATTTATTAGTTGCCTAACACAGGGGAGTCTCCAGAAGCGAAAGGTTCGTTGAGACCTCTTACTTGTATTACTATTATTGGTAACATTAATATTGTTATTGTTATTTCATTTGTTGGTTGCTTGGGGGAGCCTCTGTGTGACTCAAGCAGCATCTGCATTGGGGTATACTGCATTTGGGAGGGACTGTGTTGTTTGCTAGTGTTGTTTGTGTTGTTTGCTAGGGCTTTCAAAAAGGTGTTGAACGGCCTTATTTGCACATGGTTATGCATACCAGAAACAATATATGCAGTGTTATATTTGTTTTAAATGTCGCAATGGTTTTGCGGCTCCCAGTTGTTTTTTTCTTCGGAAACGGGTCCAAGTGGCTCTTTTTGTCTTAAAGGTTGCAGACCCCTGCACTACACCATGCTGGCTAAGTGCACAGTAAATGCACAGTGGCAGTGCAAAATGAACATTTCATACTAGGGTTCTTCAGAAAGGGACTGACAGTAACATTGGCAGTTTTTTTTTAAAAAAAAAACAAAACCTCTATAGAACACAGTGCCGGATTTGTGTATAAGCGAAACCAGCTATAGCTTAGAGCCCCATTCTCTTGGGGGCCCCAAAAAAATTAAAGGGGAAAAAAAAACATGGATGTACATTTCCAAAATATAAGATAAAAAAACAAATAAAATAAAACCTACATACAGCAACAGTGTTTTGTGTTGTGTAGGCTCCTATGATGTAAGTAATGGGCCCCGCCTGCTAGCCTGCTCCCTAAAATATCACTGGTTTGCTCATTTCTATATATAGGGTGCCTACATTCTGCATGGACTGGTTGCATGGCAACATGTGCAAATGGCTTTAGATACCTATTAGGTCCATAAATTACCATATAGCATATATTCAACACAAAAAACAGTGACAATTTGTTGTTGACAAAGGACAGATTGACATATAAAGGGCCCCATTACCTTCAGTAGCTTAGGGCCTCATCCAACCTAAATCCGGCCCTCATAGAAAGTGATGGTGCAAATGTAGTCAGAATACTGTAGACTGATAGAATGCCCCATCTCAACAAGAGATAGGGAAGCAATATGTAGCAACAAATATGGGACAGAGAAAATGAAGTGCTGTATCTCTCCGCACATAAATAACTCAGCCTTTGCTCCCCAAAGTCGTGATGATAGTCAAATTTTATGGATATGCATCTATCAGTGTCTACTTGTCAGTCACAATAGCTAAATGGACCTTTCAAGTTCAAGGGTAGTACACCTCTGGATGCTAGTTTGCTGGGAGGCAGACAACAGAGAAGGGTTTGGTCTTCAGGCTATGGCTCTGGGCTTGCTGGAAGCATATATCTGGTCTTTATTGGAAAAAGATGCTGGACTAGGAAGGCCTTTGAGCTGAGTATTGTTGCTGTTTCATGATTGATATATTCCAACAGTGCTAAATATTGGTTAGGATGGAATGTGACCGTTTTACAACAGCTACTTTCCTAAAAGAATCAAGTAGAATTTGACAGTACAGAGGAACTCTGATAGCTAGGATGCATGAGCTAGCAAAACAGCATTTACTGTATATTGCGGCGTATAAGACTACTTTTTAATCCAGGAAAATCTTCTCAAAAGTCGGGGGTCGTCATATACGCCGGGCGGAGAATCTGCGGTCGAGTCTATCTCAAACTCTATATTTTAACTGGAAAAGTTGGGGGTCGTCTTATATGCCCAGTCGTCCTATACGCCGGAAAATACAGTATGAACATGACCCAAAGCTTTCCTGGCTGATGCACAGTTTTCTTTCCTTACTACTTCAAGTGGCTTTCCAGCAATACTGCTTACTTATTTTTCATACAAAGTCAAGAGCAATACAGTTTCAATATCTTGCAAGGCAACACAATTTGGAGCGCAGTAAAATCAATTCAGGGGCAAACAGCAATCTATTAAATAAAAGTTCAGCAATGCAGAAATTCTGGGGCATGGGGAAATTTAAAATAACATGCTAGCTAATAATACATTGCCTTGGCATATATGTTAAATTTGTAGGGAACAACCATTAAGAGTTAATAAGAACCTACACCGTGCCTAGATTATGAAGATGGAGGGAAATCCTAGCTGCCTAGGATTATCAATGGGCATGTAGATACAAATTTGGTCAGTCAAAATTAGGCAAAGGTATTTTTTGCCGTGGAAAGAATACCTTCTTAATTAAAGTGATGCCACTGCCCCACATGAGGAAATTAGCTGCAAAATACGTTGATTATCTTGCGCAACAATGTGCTATTTACACAAAGTGCTGTTTACACAGTGTGTTGTTTTACACTATTACACAATGAAGCTGGCCCAATGAAAAGACTAAACATTTTAGAAATCTCAGTCAAGTGACCACAAGTCTGAGGGTAAGTATGCATTTTTGTACACATTGCTTGGTTGGAGAACAGCATCATGAAATTCAGAAAAGTGTGGATTTTGAGGGACTTATGTGTGTTGGTTCTTGTATTGTTTCAGAAGATGTGATTTTGGTATGTTCAGCTTTCAGTGTGAACTGAATCAAACTTCTCTGAAATCCCTATGCATGCAATATTGTTTCTGCATATCCTTTTCACATATATCTGGCAACCTCTGAATCCTTGGTTGGATCAGCAAGCTGTTAGCCTAAAGCTGACCCAATGTGACAATAAAATTTGCCTTACATCCAGTGCTTTTTTCTGGGGGTACGCATACCCCTAAAGATTTTGTGAATCTAAGTCTTGGCCTCATTGAGGGGCAGTATTTCAATATGAGTAGGAAAATGAGAGTACCCCTAAACATTTATTATTATTATTATTATTATTATTATTATTAGGAAAAAAGCACTGCTAAGTCAGACCATTGGCTTAGTTACTTTTTTGGCTAGCACTACCTTCTTCCCAAAGGGATGCAGGTGGTGCTGTGGGTTAAACCACAGAGCCTAGGGCTTGCTGATCAGAAGGTTGGTGGTTTGAATCCCTGCGATGGGGTGAGCTCCCGTTGCTTGGTCCCAGCTCCTGCCCACCTAGCAGTTTGAAAGCATGTCAAAGTGCAAGTAGATAAATAGGTACCACTCCGGCGGGAAGGTAAACGGCGTTTCTGTGCGCTGCTCTGGTTCGCCAGAAGCGGCTTTGTCATGCTGGCCACATGACCCAGAAGCTGTACGCCGGCTCCCTCGGCCAGTAATGCGAGATGAGCGCCAAACCCCAGAGTCGGACATGACTGGACCTAATGGTCAGGGGTCCCTTTGCCTTTGCCTTTACCTTCTTCCCAGCCCTTATACAGTGGTACCTTGGTTCTCAAACGGCTTAGTTGTCAAACAAATTGGCTCCCAAACACCACAAACCCAGAAGTAAATGTTCCGGTTTGCAATCGTTTTTCGGAAGCCGAACATCCGACGCAGCTTCTGCTTGAGTGCAGGAATCTCCTGCAGCCAATTGGAAGCCGCACTTTGGTTTTTGAACGGTTTTGGGAGTCAAATGGAAGTTCAAGAACCAAGGTACCATGATATACACGATACACATGATGTACATGATATACATGATATAAAAGGTAAAGGTAAAGGACCCCTGACAGTTAAGTCCAGTCGCGAACGATTCTGGGGTTGCGGCGCTCATCTCGCTTTACTGGCTGAGGGAGCCAGGCGTTTGTCCGCAGACAGTTTTTCCGGGTCATGTGGCCAGCATGACTAAGCTGCTTCTGGTGAAACCAGAGCAGCACACGGAAACGCCATTTACCTTCCCGCCGGAGCGGTACCTATTTATCTACTTGCACTTTGATGTGCTTTCGAACTGCTAGGTTGGCAGGAGCAGGGACCGAGCAACGGGAGCTCACCCCGTCGTGGGGATTCAAACCGCCAACCTTCCGATCGGCAAGCCCTAGTCTCTGTGGTTTAGACCACAGCGCCACCCGCGTCCCATACATGATATAGGAAATGCCAATGATTCTATCTGGGAACTTATGCAAAAGGCGTATGCCTTCCAACAGCAGGCAATGGCAAGACAACCCCCCCCCCCATTTTATTTGTCACTGGTCTTCATGTGATTTCTTGTGTCATTTTTAAACTTTCCACCTACTAATATAATCTTAGATTATCACCAAAGTCTCTCCAAGTTAGCTTGATTCTTTTTGTCTGGCCCTGACTTACGGACCCATCGGAATTCTGCTGTATTTATTTTTGCTGGTGACTCTTCCAGAGCCTTCAGGAACTTTGACGTGGGGCCTTTCATGGTGTCATACATTTTAAACGACAGATTGACATGAATGTATTTAAATAATGCGTTAATAACAACCTCACTTTTCTGACACACAGTCAATCAGATAAAGAGGCCGGCTATTTTTGAATTAATGGGGCTTCAAAGCTGACAATGTATGCTTTGGGTTCTTTGGGAAACAGTGAACAAATATATTTTTGTTACCCAAGTATTCAGAGCTCTCTGAGACCTATCTATCTATCTATCTATCTATCTATCTATCTATCTATCTATGTGTGTCTGGGGGAAAAAAAAAAACATTAAGCTTTCAGCCACCTCCTAAAATCATCCATGCACAGGAAGGAAAACTGATTCTTAAGGAAAAGTGACAAAGGAAGGACAATATGTTACCTCATAAATTTCACTAATAGAATTTTCAGCTCTTGCTAGTCATGCAGTGGCTTTTAAGAAAACCATTCCCCTTGCATGTAATAGACCCTGAAAAGTTACAAATGCTTATCTATTATATACTGCATTCTGCCATCCAGAAAGAATGGATATCTAGGAATGAAGAAAGAGGGAGGGAGGGAACCACACTGCAGTATCTGAATGGTTGTTTTCCTAGAGTTTAATGGCACCAGAGAAAT
Organism: Lacerta viridis; assembly: GCA_900245905.1. Taxonomy (NCBI): domain Eukaryota; kingdom Metazoa; phylum Chordata; class Lepidosauria; order Squamata; family Lacertidae; genus Lacerta; species Lacerta viridis. Next base: position 65,279 of record OFHU01001337.1, read on the forward strand.
GCCACTTCCATCATTACAATAGTTCATTCAATCATGACTACACTGGGCATCTTCACATCTCTGTATTGAAGAATGTCTTTGACACTAATAGAAACAAATCAAAATGCACTTTCCCACTGCATTCATAATAAATTCCGCAAGCTATTACCTGACAAACACAGCAATTGGTTTATCTCTTTATCTGTACACTACCCACCCTGCGCGTTGGAAGCAAGGAACTGTATCTTGATTTATTGGAGCCAATCAACACTGGAAATAACATGACAGGGAAATGTTAAGCACCGTATTTAAACAGGGTTTGCAAACATAATCCACAAGCACATCTATTATCCTTGACTGGCAATAGGAAAGTGAAATCATAAGAAGATAGGAATATTAGATCAACTTTTGGAATTGGGGCATTGGAATCAGTGTTTGGCCTTCAACAGGTCAGCTTTTCTGAACCTTTGGCTTCCTAGGGATGAGGATAAGGACAAAAAAATAAGAATAATGTTTGTATACACTTAAAATGTTGAAAGTTCTTCTCATGCATTTTCAGAATATCACCACCATATTGCAGATAGGATCGAGAGACTGAAACGGAAGGAATAATGGGTTGTCTATGTCCGTTGGATGAAGATGTCATCTATTCAGAGTAGATCCATTGAATCTACATCAGTCACATCCATTGACTTCAGTGGATCTGTTCTGAGTAGTAGCACTGAATACTGCCTATAAAGCAAGAGTGGGGAATCTGTGGTCTTCCAGGTGTTGCAGAATTACACTTCTCACATTCCTGGCCATTGACCATGGCTTAAAAAAGGGTCCTGCTTGACCACTCATGTGATGTTAGGTATGGAAAGTGCTAATATGCTCATTATGAGGAAATGGGGAAATAGTTGATTTAAAGAGATGGCAAAACCTCTTCCCTGTCTGGTAACAGGAGTTTAAATGTACACACCAACCTCACCCCCAAAGTTGAGTGCGTGGACCTAAAAAGATAAGAAAAGCATGCTGGATCAGGCCAATGGCACATATCATCCAGTTCTCAGAGTAGCCAACCAGATGCCTTTGGGAACTGGATCCAATTTCTCAGTGAAGCAAACCATGAATGTCCCATATATGACCTCAGTGCATGAGGATCTTTGACTCAGAACAAGCCTTTTAAACTGCTTCTTCCACGTCAGCCTCTTTCTCAAAGCACTCAAGATTCTGTAAAATGTTGTGATTTATTGCTGGAGTTCTTCATAAATAACCATTATAATTCCATTTGTCGTTTTTCAGTGAAACCTAATGCTGGTTATGAAAAAAAAGCACATTGTAAGTGCTGAATGTGCAGATGATAAATAAAAGGTTGTTCTTCCCCCTTCTGAAGAAGAAGAAGAAAAATGCTTTAAATGAATTGTTCATTGCCATCGATAGCTTGTTTCCTTTCCATTACATCCGTGGGAAGTAGAATATCAACTTAATGCATTCAGGAACATTTGAGGTTTTGAAGATAATACCAATGAGATCGATAGCTTTTTTTCTGCTTTGCTTACGAAACATCAAACAATATGGAAACTCTAATGTTACTTCCTCTGTCAGGTGAGCAGTAGAATGCTAAATATTCATTGCAAGTGTCATGAGCCCAAACAACAGTTCCCCCATGCTGTTCTCTGGTAGTGATCTTGAAAGGAGGAGCAGGACCACCATAGCACAGTGCCTCCCCAAATTCCAAAAATGCTCCAAAAGGGCATTGTGGTCAATGGTGTCCCTGGGAGATCAATAACAAGTGTTGCTGGATTACTTCTCCCATCATTCTTCACCATTGGTCACACTTGCTGGGGCTGATGGGAGTTGGAGTCTCGCAAAATCTAGTGCAGGGGTCAGCAAACTAAGACACACACCCCCCGGGCTGGATCAGGCCCACCTGGGTCCTAAATCCGGTCCACGGCGCGAAGCCAGAACCCACCACGAAGCCAAGACTCCTGGGGATGGCGGCAGGAGGAAGAGGCCGAGCGACGGTGCCTCTACCAACCAAACACCGCACCTGGCTTACCTCAGCGGTGTTTGATTGGCAGAGATGTCCCTGCACCACACTGAGGTAAACCAGGCACAGCATTTGCTTGGCAGAGCCGCCGCCGCTTGGCCTCTTCCTCACGTCACCACCACCGCAGCCCTGGTGTTCCTGTGGGCCAGAGAGCAGAGCAGACGAGCTCACTCTGCGTACCTGCTTCACAAGAAGCACCAGAAGGTAAGTGCAGTGCCTTCTTTCTCTAGGCGGGGAGGAAGCCTGTTTCACACCACCGCCACCAGCCCTTCGGCGAATGAGGCAGGTGGCAAACCGAGAAGGCAGCTGGGGCTGGGGGGGACTACTTGCCCCCCTCACAGTGTGCATAGAAATGATAGATAGATAGATAGATAGATAGATAGATAGATAGATAGATAGATAGCCGGCCCTCCACAAGGTCTGAGGGACAATAGACTGGCCCCCTGCGGAAAAGGTTTGCTGACCCCTGATCTAGTGAGTCATGGGTAACCTTCCCCTGGAGAATAGGATTGTAAGCCAAGTAGATCTGATTGTGCCTCTGTAGTAGTTGCTGTTACTGTCTGTTCAAACATCCAGTCTCTTCACATAACTATATTTCCTCAGTGCTGTGTTTCTGCTGAAATGGGGGAGGGGGAGGGCTTCCCCTAGAAATGTAAAGGGGCCAAGCAACAAGGAGACTTTTCAGGACAAATGGTGAAACAGCTGCACTGACAATAATCTTCCTAACAATAATTGAATTTATTGCCCAATGGCTTTTTTTTAAAAAAGGCCATCTTATTCACCTGAGGGATAGAAAATACTCTTTTGTCATCCATTAAATGTGAGGAACTTTTTTAGTAACTTTACATAGCTTGTAGAAACTTGTTGGAGAGGCATTAAAAGTTAGAAAGAGGAAAGAAAGATCAGCACCAGTTAGATATTTATTTTAAGATAATTTCACACCTTCTCTTGGAAATCTGCAATACCGAGTTATTTCATGTTTTCTTCACAAATATACAAAGAAAGAAAAATAAAGGATCATGTGTATTTGCTCATTCTCAATTTTAACTGCCAGCACAACTTTACTGCAAATATTGCCCTAAAAATAACTATAAGCCTACTTTTTCTATATACTTTCTACACTACAAATGCATGTGGGGGGGGGGTATATTGGTTTTATTACTTGCTGGACCATCTCCTCCCCTGGCCATGCTGGAAGTAGCTGCACCATGTAGCAAACGTCACCCTCCCAGAACCCCAGGTAAACCATTATTCCAGGAGTGGCGTCCTCATCACATGAAACTTTAAATATAATGACGAACTAACAGTTAGGAAAACTTTGGGAAATCAGAACCAACTTCCATGCAGGGTGCTCGCTTTCCCTTTCCCTTTTAATCCCATCATTCATTCAAATGCTTGCAGTATCCTGAATTTTGAAATCTTATTGACTTCAGTCGCAGAGTTAAGCACATGAACTCGACTACAAGAAAACGACTATGGCAATGTAGTGCTAAGGTGAGCTGAGTCCATCTGCTGCATCTGCCTGAGAAATTAGCCTCCAGCTGCCTCCTGTTGCCAGATGTAGAAATACCAATTTAAAAAGGCTTTTGTTCCAATTATAAAAGCAACGTAAAGAGTTGCTGGTGCTATTTGTCTCACCATTAAAAAACAAATCCTCAGAATACGACTTAACCATGCGTGGCTCAAGATGCAGTATGCTGCTAATGGGGCTAAGTATATCTCATAGTATTGACTAATGTAAATTGCCCTTAATTTTCTCATATATAAACTTTTGAGTGTCTAGGTGTAGCCCATTACAACGGCAAACCAGTCTTACACCTACTAAATGCAGGCAAAAGGATCTCATGCTGTGGTTCTTTAAAACATTCACTTCTATTTAAAAACAAGCAAACAATATTTTGGCTCAGTTCTCTAGCACTGTATATAACTCTGTTCCCCCCCCCCCGTGTCCATGAATAATATCTCTAAGATTATTACACCATGTTTGCAATTCACAGTTCATGTGTTTGTGGCATGGACAATGGACTGCGCAAGCCAAGCACACAATAGAGGACCTACAGAGACCACTTTGTATTTAAAAGCACGCATTTCTATGGAAAAGACTGCAGTGGTTGAGCTCTCCGCCTACATTTCCTGGGAAACACAATACTGGCATATATTAGTTCCCTCGCTATGCAACTCCGGTATTACAGAAAATAACTCCTAAAACAAATATTTTCAATTTGAATCTCAGCAGGATGGAACAAGGCAAAACCATCATAGTCTGGGATCTTTCATTCTCCCTTAAAAATTGAGAAGCATGAGGATGACGAAGAAGAAGAAGAGCTGGATTTGATATCCCGCTTTATTACTACGCAAAGGAGTCTCAAAGTGGCTAACATTCTCCTTTCCCTTCCTCCCCCACAACAAACACTCTGTGAGGTGAGTGGGGCTGAGAGACTTCAAAGAAGTGTGACTAGCCCAAGGTCACCCAGCAGCTGCATGTGGAGGAGTGGAGAAGCGAACCCGGTTCACCAGATTACAAGTCTACCGTTCTTAACCACTACACCACACTGGCTCACTGGATGATGGAACTAAACCCTTATGTGGTGGCACTGGCATAATGGATAGGCAAGGTATGGCCCTATTCAACTTCATAGAGAACTACTAGCAGGGAATGCTGGAGAAATTTGATTCAGTTTGCATTTAAAAATGAACCTTCCTAATTCAGCTTCCAAAGCAGTATGCAAACCAAAATAACAGTGATCCTCTGAAATTAACACATCACTGACTTTTCCCAATGCAGTTCTCTAACAAGTAATGTGTACAGTGGTACCGCGGGTTACAAACATCTCGGATTACAAACACTTCGGGTTACAGACTCCGCTAACCTGGAAGTAGTACCTCGGGTTAAGAACTTTACCTCAGGATGAGAACAGAAATCGCGTGGCGGCAGCGGGAGGCCCCATTAGCTAAAGTGGTACCTCAGGTTAAGAACGGTTTCAGGTTAAGAACGAACCTCTGGATCAAATTATGTTCGTAACCCGAGGTACCACTGTACAAAAATGTATAACAGCTGGAATTTCAAAGCACAGCATTATCTGATGTCAAATTTTGCCCTCCAGGGGTGGGAGTGATATGAATCTGGCCTGCCGACCAGAAAAGATTCCCTACCTGTGCTTTACAGTGTAGCTGTTACTGCAATCTGCTTCTCCTGGGCTAGACATACCAGTAGATTTGGCCTACCTTTGTAATGAAAGTTTTGGTTATATTGGTAGCTTGATCAAATGGGTACTCTCTGTGTCATTGTCTCCTCTTCATCCGGGGTCTTTTTATGAGAGTCACTGAATTTGTTCTTGAAATCCCTTTGGCAATCTGGGTTACCATACATGATACACCTCACCCACTGAATAGAAACATCTGTATGATAGTGATATGAATGCATGTATTCATTGGAACCAGCTTTCTAGCACCAACCACACTAAAAAGGTAATGTATGAATCAGGCTGAAAACATCATTTGCACAGTCATGTTTGGCAACAGTTAATAACACCACTGGTATATAACAGCTCTCAAGGCAAATCTTAAAAAATGTAGTATAACTGGGAAACACTGGCCTGTGAACACTCCAGTTGGAGAACAGCCTTTCTCAAAGGTGTTGTGGACACTATTCATCGATCATCAGCCCATTCACTCTTTTCTACTTGATCTTTCTTTCTCTCACACACATGCACACTACAAAAACAGTCAGCACTTCTAGTGTAGCTCTACTCGTAAAGGGATAAAAAATAGCTCTTGGGGAGTTTTTAGGATAGGGAAGGTTCTGAATCAGACCCTCCCTGCTGCTGTTCTTTATCTTCCTTTAAAAAAAAAAAGTTTCTGCAAGATTTATTTTTCACTACAAAAACTCAAAGGCTTTCATACATCCAAATTATACCACAAAATCCAATAAAAGAGCATTAAAATACATTACCAGCCAGAAATACAAGCTAACCAACCAGAAAGAAATCAAACACAGGCAGGGTAGCCGGATTCATGAATAAATACTTCATAGGAGGTGTTAAGTGTTGAGAGTTGTCTGACTATTTATCTAGAAAGGTTACAGGCATGAGCTGCTCTGCAGTCCATGGGGTGGGGGCATGGGATAAGAGATATATTCTCTGTGATTTCTTCTGTTATAGCTTTTGTAAATACAGCACATTTATGTTTTCTAAATATGAGCCCAAATCATAGAATCAAAGAACTGCAGAGTTGGAAGGGTCATCCAGTCCAACCTTCAGCTATGCAGGAATCTCAGCTAAAGCATCCATGACAGATGGCCATCCGACCTCTGCTTGAAAACCTCCAAGGAAGGAGGTTCATATCTGACTTATTCCCAAACATTCTTGAGAGTCTTGCTCCTTTGTGACTGTTGGGGGTCTTCCGGTTTTAGCTGTATTCTGAGCAGGTTGCGTCAGTGTGGTAATATCCAATGTCAACCCCTTTTGCGTTGAATGCAACCGGCTGCTGCTAAAGCAAATCTAACCCTTTGAAGGAAAAAGTAGTGGCCACATAAGGACGGCTTGGATGTAACCATCTTGGCTTACGGTGAGGCAGGATCTGGTGGAGGGTGAAGAGCCAAAAGCGCCACTTCTCTCTCTGTCCTTCCACCTCCCCCTTTCTCCATCCTTGCTATCTGCACGAAATTAATGCTCAAGTTGATCATTCCTACTTAAAATCATAATTTTCTGTTACTGGGTATTGGTTTAGTCTGGTTCTCCAAATCACAGTACGAACCAAGGATTACAGCATAGCTTAGAGTTCAAGCATTACACTGGTTTCCTCTTGCAGATATAACAGGAAACTATAGTATACAGACCCTCCAAGTGTCCCTGTTTTCTAGGGACAGTCCCGGATTTACAGAAGCTGCCCCAGTTTCTGATATGATCCCAGAATGTCCCACTTTCCCTTAGGACATCCCTATTTTCATCAGAGAAATGTTGGAAGGTATGGAGTTATGCAACCACCAAGCCAAGGAGGTAAGTAACTATACCACCTTTAGAAGACATCTGCAGGCAGCCCTGTGTAGGGAAGTTTTTTTAATTTATTAAATCTTTAATCTTTTATTAAGTTTTTATATATGTTGGAAGCCACCCAGAGTGGCTGGGGCAACACAGTCAGATGGGTGGGGTATAAATAATAATAAATATTATTAATTTGAGGGAATAAACATTATATAGAATGCAAACAAGCCTCGGGAGTGCTCTATTTGCCTACTGGGAAGGAATAAAACACTGGAATGGGAACTGGGTTAGAGCAGTGCCTGGTCAACTGGAATTCACATTTTAGAAAACTGTATTTATGATGTTTGGAATGTTGCTCAGATTTCTAGAGAGGAATATTCTTCCTCTGGCAGGCTACCATTCATTGCTTATTTCTCTAGGTCAGTCTGCCCAACCTGAGGTCCCCAAATGTTGTTGGACTACAACCCCCCCCCCCAAATCATCCTCAGCTAGCATGGTCAGTAATGGTCAGTGATGGTGGGATATGTGGTAATCCAAAATCTGGGGACACAAGCTCGGGAAAGGTTGTTCTGGGTTGTTCTTGCGTGTCAAGGTTCCCCAAACCACCCCTCAAATGAAACACACTTCAGACAGAAATTTAAGTTTAAGGTTTTTGGCATAATTTTGGCCACAACTTTATTAAAATACAAAATATGTGAGTGGTTGCTTAGGCATTGGTTCAGACTATCTGTCCCACTGGGGACAGAACTGACATCCACCCACCTGTGGAAGTCAGTAAAGGGAAAACACTTTGGGGAGAGAATGGGAGCCGGGGGTCTGACCCTCGCCTCTCCCCTAATGCTCCCAGGGGCTCTTGCGTGGGCCCTGGCCCCCGACCGGGGGATACGGACAAGCATGGCGAGCCCCTGGATTCCTTTAACGGAATTCCTTGCAGCAGCAGCATTGAAGGGGCAACCACAGCCAACCTGCCCCTTCGCAGCATAGGGCCAACTCTGCCCCTCCACCAACCAATTTATAACCAATGCCTAACCGCCAACCTTACAAGTTGTGACTAATTGCTACACAGTAGGCGAAAACCAAATGGCACCAGCCAATCAGCCAAATGGAAAAATTCCTACCAGGCCCCTGCCCCAAAAGCAGACGACCCCATGACAGGCATAGCAAGGTCATACGCAGAGGCCTAATAATAGGGGGGGCGGGTGATCCGATGCACGCAGCAAAGAGGTATATCACGCTGTGAGCCAAGCAATATATAGTCGCTGGGCTGTCCATCAACAATTGCAACATAGAAATCTCCCCAACGACACCCAGAGCCCAATCACAGCAGTGGCCATCTATACAATCCTGCCCAGAAACAGAGGGCTGACTTGCTGGCCCCCACCGCAACACGTGCTCTCCATGAAGGAGAACCCGCTTTCTCAGACTTTTTCTTCCTCCGAAGGGTTCCATTTGGTACAGAATACACTGAATAATTCAACATGAAAGGGTTAACACTGGATTTAGCTCAAGGCTCACCAAAACTGCCTCCTCATCACTAAACCAAGCCTGGGGAGCAAAACAGTAAAAGTGCCAAAGGCTTCCCTTCCTTGTTGCTGGTTGCTGGCTGAAATTACGGTAACTGATCAAAGACAGCGAAGAAAAATAACTAGGCCAAGAAGGGGAACACTCTTAAGGGAGGAGTTAGCAAGCAAGCAGGCTGTTTCTCAAGAGCCAGAAGCAGAAATTTAACAGAGAGAAGGCAACGGGACAGGATAACTCAAGTGGAACTATTTCCTTGCTGCAGAAGAGCTAGCTCGCAACTAGATCCTAGTGCAGTTATAAAGCTTCAAAATTATTTATTTTTTGTGGCAAGGAGAGATTATGTCCTGCCACTCTATAGGAAATATCTTAAGGTGGTTAACAGCCCTGACCCCAGAAATCTACACCCACGCTCAGGGCCGGCATGTCCATTAAGGCGAACTAGGCAATTGCCTAGGGTGCCAAAATGGAGGGGGCGCTGGCAGGCTTGGGCGGGGGGGGGGCTAGCAGCAGCTTCTCCGCTGTAGCAGAGAGGTGCTGCTTGCCCCCTACACCACCCCCCGGCTCCCGCTAAAGCAGGCTTTGGCGGGGGGCGGGACGGGCGAGCAGCAGCTTCTCTGCTACAGCGGAGAAACTGCTGCTTGCCTCTCCACCACCCCCCACCTCCCACTAAAGCAGGCTTTGGCGGGGGGGGGGGCGCCAGAAGGTGGTCTCGCCTAGGGCGCAAGAAACCCTAGCACCGGTCCTGCCCACGCTAAGGGGGAATATGCGCCCTGGGCAGAAGGGAACACGGTGAGTGCTCCCAGCCTTTTGCAGAGCATCCGTTTCTATCAGGGACTAGGAAATGATATTGAAAACATCTTCTTGGTGAGAAGAGAATACACAGCATCGTTTTCCCACTGGGGATTTAGGCAATGGGCAAAGGTTTAATTTAAGCTGCATCACTACAACATAAGTGATTCTCTCATGATCTCTCATAACGCAAGTGCAATTACTCAGTAGCCCACAGCTTCCAGGAGCCACCCACAAAGGCCGCTTCTCACATTGCTATACCCCACGACAATCCGTAATTGCACCTTTATCTAATTCCCTAACAAAGGGACTGGCTAACATCATGGTATTTGTTGACTGCGCAGATCACCAAAGCAGTGCCCTGGTGGAGTTAAATGGGAGGGGAAAGAATTAATAATTCAGCATACTTTACTTTGAAATCATCAAGAAGCACTCAGCATCCAGGATACTGAAATATACCAGTGCCGGTATCATCTTCTTAAGATTCCAAGATAGTGCAGAACCTTGTTGAGTGAAAAAATCTTGCTGTCAAAAAGGTGTGTTAGCGTGTTTTCCAAGTATATAACACATATACTAATTCTACACACACACACACACACACACACACACACAAAAAAAAAAACAAGTTTCCAAAAAAGATCTCTTCTTCCTCTGAAGCTTTAGCAGCAGCATAGGATGTGTCACCACAAAGAACAGCAGATGCTGAGACATAACGGCAAGGGCCTTTCTCTCGCCACCAGCAAAGCTAATGACAAATATCATTTTTGCAAGTTTGCAGAAAAGCAAACACCCTTTTCATTCCTGTTTTGACTCCTCGCTGTTTGCGAAAATGAGAGCCGGCTTTCACAGCTTCGGAAGTGAGAGGCTGAAGAAAGACCCAATCGGCACAGAGAATCGATGCGCATGGCAAAGTGTAACACAAACCTGCAAAAAGCTGTCATATGCTGCTTCTGCAAAACAATGGCCTCATCTCAGCTATGACATGACAGGCTCCTATGGAAGTCCTATAGCCTTCGTATATAGCAGCATTTCCAGGATGTTTGGGATTTTCATTTTATCATACTGGAGTGGACTTTCCAATGGCTATTTCCCAGCCATCATATCCAGTGATGATATCCAACTTCTGCCTGAAGATTGGCCTTTGAAGATGATGTTTCCCTTAGTGGTGTTCAGAAAAGGTGAGAGGTGAACCAAGGCATTCATGAATGCAATAGTGCAGGGGTTCACTAACTCTGGTCCACAGACCACCAGTGGTTCACAAGCTTCCCTCAGCTAGTTTGCGTCATGCCCACGTTAAATATCCACATTGATTTTTAATTATATTTCTGTTGCTTCTTTGATTTCTTATATTGTGATTAATTGCATCACCATTTGAATTCCATGCAGTGCAAGTTGCAAAAAGAACAAAATGCAAGATAAGAAATAAAAGTAACAATAGAAACACAATAAAATAATGTGCAACCTTATGTGGTTTGGGAACATAACGAGCAAATAACAGTGGCTATGAGAATGCAAGATTACCCAGGTGCATGATGGAAGGCATGGGAACTAGATTTCGTTACCTTAATCCTACACTTCGCTGACCTAGACAGAATCCAGCATCAACATATCCATGGACCACATCCTAACAAGACCTTGTTTCTCACAACCTTGCTAACTGTCTTGCTTTTTCATTTTCTTAATGGCATTTCAATAGCATTTCTGATGCAGACGAATGTTCATGCGATCCAACCAGCATCCCATTTCCAGCAGGGATGATCCAGATGTTTCTCTTAAACCTGTAAACAGGGCCTGGAAGCAACACCTCTACCCTGCTGTTTTCCCACAGCAACTGGAATCCTCTGAATCTCAAGCTATAAACCTTAACAGTGTTAGAAATATAGGAAGCTGCCTTACACCATGTCAGATCTTTGGTCCATCAGTATTGTTATTGCTGACTGGCAAAAGCTTTCCAAGCTTTCAGAGTGTTTCCTGGCCATAGCAGGAGATGTTTGATGTTTGATCATGTTTTATATATTTTGTTGGGAGCCCAACCAGAGTGGCTGGGGAAATAATATATGGGGATGATGATTCAATCTAGGACCTGCTATATGGCCCATCCACTAGAATTAGTAAAGCTATCCTCTGTGAATCTGTCTAATCTCCTTTTAAAGACATCTAATGACATCGGCAGCAGATCCTGTAGCAGCGAATGTCTTAAATTACTTAGGTATTGGATTTAGAAGTGCTTTCTTTTGTCTGTCTTGCTTCAGCTGCTCCTTAATTTCATTGGTTGAGCCCAATGTTAGTGTTACAAGGCATGAAGGAAGATAGATTTCACATGCATAACTCATGTAATCCCCAGCATAGTTTTATTTGCACTCATATAAAACACTACAGTCTCTATCACAAACGAAGTTGTACATTCTCTCCCCCACATTCTTAAAACTGGAACTATTCACAAGAAAACCATTGAGCCTGCTCTGTGGATTACTAGGTTGTACTCCTTTGTTGTCGCTGTCCCAATGTTTTTCTTCATGTCTACGGATTTCAGGATTTCCCTGTGAATGATTCATCATTGTATAAGTCTTACTAGAAGCCATTGATTTGTAGTAACTGACACTCTTAGTGGACTTTCAGATTGTGATTGTGGCATGTCAAAAAAAAAAAGCTCATTGTTTTGAAGTACCAAGTTGAACTGGATTGCACTAGGATGCACTCCTACACACAACAATACCAGGACATTTATTACAGAGGCATTAATGAACCTGAGCAAGCTTTCCGCTGTGTGTGTGTTTAAAAGAGGAATGAGAACTCTGCTAATTTCTGGGACTTGTAAAAACAAGTTGGAATGTTGTCGTTGTTCAGTCGTTCAGTCGTGTCCGACTCTTCGTGACCCCATGGACCAGAGCACGCCAGGCATGCCTATCTTCACTGCCTCCCACAGTTTGGTCAGACTCATGTTGGTAGCTTCGAGAACACTGTCCAACCATCTCGTCCTCTGTCGTCCCCTTCTCCTTGTGCCCTCCATCTTTCCCAACATCAGGGTCTTTTCTAGGGAGTCTTCTCTTCTCATGAGGTGGCCAAAGTACTGGAGCCTCAACTTTAGGATCTGTCCTTCTAGATATCTTAAACAATATATCCTCTCCTGCATCCCAAAACATTCCCACATTTCTGTCACCCACCAGTTGAGGTCATCAGAAAGAAGGAAGGAAGTGGCTGGTGGGTGATAGCTATGCCAGGCAGGGTCCAAGTCAGCACCAGAGGTACAATGGCAGCATCATACTGAGGACGCCGAATATATTTGTTCCCACTATTTCCATCAACCAATCGTAAATATTCCATTGGCCCACCATTAGGGAATAATTGTGGCGCTGTGGTCTAAACCACAGAGCCTAGGGTTTGCCGATCAGAAGGTCGGCAGTTTGAATCCCTGTGACGGGGTGAGCTCCCGTTGCTCGGTCCCTGCTCCTGCCCACCTAGCAGTTCGAAAGCACGTCAAAGTGCAAGTAGATAAATAGGTACTCCTCCGGTGGGAAGGTAAACGGCATTTCTGTGTGCTGCTCTGATTCGCCAGAAGCGGCTTAGTCATTGTGGCCACATGACCTGGAAGCTGTCTGCGGACAAACGTCGGCTCCCTCGGCCAGTAAAGTGAGATGAGCACCACAACCCCAGTCGTTTGCAACTGGACTTAACTGTCAGGGGTCCCTTTACCTTTTTACCAGCCTTGGAACATTGATTGATTGCAAGCTACCCTGATGCCATGGCAGATCCCAGCATAGGCTCTCGAGGCGACTGACTGGAGTTAATGCACTTCTGAATTGCAAATACCCACAATCTGTATCCTAATTGGCAAGTTCACACTCTATTATTTCATTCACTGCTTAAGCCACTTACATTAAAAAAAAGCTGGAAGGAGAGATCTCTTTGCTTCATGTGGGTCAGGTCATATTTATGCCCAAAGTCTTTTCACTGTAAATATACATTTTCTCCCTCCCTTGAATCACCCCACAAGCTAATCTATCCCCGGATGATTTCCTTTGCACAGCAGATTCTTTTTTTAACTTCCCTTCTTGTTTTAGTTTTAATATTTAATTGGTTACATAACGCACCTTTGTTGTTTTATTTTACAACTGCTTGTTAGTAATTGTCGTCTGGGTGACCCGTTTTTCTCCTGCAACGTTCCTCGTACCTCTGTGGTATTAAAAACTTGCCTCGAGTTCTAACTTATAAACTAAAAACTAAAAGAGCATTCAACTCATAGAGGTCTGTGCCTATCTGGTGCCATTTGGCTAAACAAAATAAAAGGCATTCTTGCTATTTTTCATTCCCTTTCCTAACTTTCTGCAAACTGTGACTGCTTTGGCATACAGTGGCACCTTGGTTCTCAAACTTAATCTGTTCCAGGACTCCGTCCAACTCCCAAAACTGTTTGGCTTCTAAAAAACGTTCGCAAACCGGAACACTTACTTCTGGGTTTGCGGCATTCAGGAGCCAATTTGTTCATCAATCAAGCCATTTGAGAACCAAGGTACCACTGTACAAACTCATCTCTGTTTCAGAACTACAGGTTCCCCTCACTGAGGTCACATCCACCCCATACATTTTTTTTTAAAAAAAAACTATTAAAGTTATATAATAGTCATGAAGAATCATGGGAACTGTAGTTTGTTAAGGACACTGAGTTTCAGTTCACTGAGTATACCAGTATCAAAAATGTATAATGTTTGCAACAGGAGCGGGAAACCTGATTTTAAGGAATTGTATTAAATTAAAGTGATTTGATTTGATTTGCAATAATTTGGAAAATTAATAAAAATATATATTTTTTTAAATGTATAATGTTGATGTAACTGCAATTGAAAGGAAAATTCAAGTTGACATCTAAATAAAAGGCATAGAAGTGTGGAAGAGAACTAAACATGAAACCAGAAGTTAAACCTGCTGGTTTTGCTACAATACAAATACTACTAAAAAACAGCAAGCCTATTTAGCAGTGGGGACTTGTAACAGTGAAACCAGAAGGCAAAGTATCTGTAGGTATTTTCCTTGTGTGCAAGTCCCTTTCTAGAATCCAACTCAGTAACACCAGCCAAGTATTCTAATACAGTGGTACCTCCAGTTGCGAATGGGATCTATTCCGGAAGTCCGGCTGCATCCCGAGGAATTCGCAACAGGAGGACCGCTTCTGCACATACGTGTGGTGCATAGAGCGCTTCTGGGTTTGCCGCGTTCGCATCCCAAAGTTTACGTATCCAGAGGGATATGTAAGCAGAGGCATGACTGTACCTGTATTCATGAAATAAATTTCTACGTAGTCATCATCATCATCATCATTTATTATTTATTATTTCTACCCCGCCCATCTGGCTGGGTTTCCCCAGCCACTCCGGGCGGCTTCCAACAGAAAGTTGAAAATACAATTTAAAAAATCAGTCATTTAAAACTTCCCTAAACAGGGCTACCTTCAGGTGTCTTCTAAATGCCCTATAGTTGTTTATTTCCATGACATCTGATGGGAGGGTGTTCCACAGGGTGGGCGCCACTACTGAGAAGGCCCTCTGCCTGGTTCCCTGCAGATGCTCCTTCAGGTATAGAGGACCCAGGCTGTTTAGGGCTTTAAAGGCCAGCACCAACACTTTGAATTGTGCTTGGAAATGTACCGGGAGCCAATGTAGGTCTTTCAAGACTGGTGTTATGTTGGCAATCACCATCATACTCAGCATCATGTCTCATCTAGTTGTGTTCATTACAACCCTGTAATGTAAGCCAGTTTTATTGTTCCCAATACAGCAGTGGGCGGGATGGACACTGAGTGACTTACCTCAGGCAATTTTTAGTGAGTTCCTGGCAAAATTCTCACTGGGGACTTCCTGATCGGTGGCTCAAGTTTCTTAGTTACTATGCTATACTAGCTCTCCATCATATGCTGCTTGGGGTTCCCAGGAATGCATTCTAGATCGAAAACTGGACCAAATGTTTGTTCAGACCGATCCGTCAAGCTAAATCTTATAATCTAAAGTTCAAGTTAGCTCTTTGACACGGTAGCTCATCTCTTGCAAAGCTGATCTTATTTTCCGGGAATTCCACTGAGGTAAGCTCAATAAATAATAAATGAAAGCTCTGCAATTTGTAAATGAAGCTTATCAACCCCAAATGCAAATTCCACCTGTACAGATAAAATTCTAATGTGATAAGGGACAAATCTTTCTCATTTAGAGCCTCAGACCCCAAGAGTTAGAGGTGGTGTATCTGTTGATTTGTACCATTTTCCAACAAGACTAAAAATGTATTAACTACTTCTTCTTCTTCTTCTTCTTCTTCTTCTTCTTCTTCCTGAAAATAAGCTAAAGGATGTTCTAACTTCCCCCATGCTGACCTGCTCTCTTTTTAGCTTTAAGGTATGTGCAGATGGAGCAGCCAATAGTGAAATATGAACAGCTACGCTATGTTCATTGCAACTGTAAACAAAATATGTCTGGCCTAGTTTTACCTTTCAGGCCAGCAGCCAGCAAACATAATTGGCTCTCTATATATTCACAGTCATTTTAGGAACAGAGGCATTACTTTAGTGATTACGCAGATCAAGTATCATCTGAGCTAAATTGACTTTATCTGTCAATATTAGCAACTGGATAAACTCAATGGTTTTCATTTTGTGAAGGTGGAATGCTAATATTCACTGACAGTTGAAAAGGGATGGGTTGGAGCACAGAGCCAACCCATGGAGTTCTGTTGCGTGAAGTGAAGGACAGGATGATTCCTCGACTGTTCCACAAATAGAAGCCAACCAGACTAGCAGCCGCCTCTGACTTCAGCACTGGAGAATGGACACAACATTCTCCATGGCACCTGATGGCAAAACGGCTAGCTTAGAGGGCACAGGACAGGATAAGTGACACAAACAGCTCTGCCCTCCAAATGGATACGGAAGGAGCTGTTGATTTGGGTTCTCTCAATTTCTCATCTTTCCAGTTGTAAATTCAGTTCTCCACATTCATGAACCATTTTTATATATTTATTTATTTATTTAAAAAACCTCCTCAAAATTTAACACATCTTAGTGCAAATTTCTCCCGATACTGTAAGCACATTTTTTTGTATGTAGCTTTGATTGATATACATAATTTTATCGTGTTTTATTGTGTTTTTAATATTCTGTTGGGAGCTGTCCCAAGTGGCTGGGGAGGCCCGGCCAGATGGGCAGGGTATAAGTAATAAATTACTATTATATTATTATATTTGCAAGCAATTGCTCCTAATATTTTTGCATGTTATTTTCACGAATGGCTATTTTTACGGGCAATTCTTTCCTAATACTGTATATGCAAATCAGGAAACATTGTTTGGTTGGAGAACTGCATTGCAACCTTTGGAGAAATGTGGATTTTAAAGGAAAGTTGTGTTTCGGATTGAATATTCTTTTGGAAAGTGCAAATTAGATAAATTCACCTTGAAATGCAAACTGAAATGAATTTCTGCCTCATCCCTACCTTCAACCTATGCTCCCTTGACTTCCCGTCCCTTGCTATTACATACAGGGAGATTTTGGAGGTGAGAGGCAGGGGTCGCCTTTACTATTAGATAGATTGAGGCCGCCTGAAGCAGCCTCCTCACTTTGTTTAATGGTAGAATCGGTCCTGCCCTTCCCCTGCAAATACATACACATACACACACATATTAGTGGACAAGCACACCAGTATGAAAGTTTTAGTCTTGACACTCTCACTCTTGTGCTAGTTAATGCCACACAAGAAATTTTACACAACATCTTAAGCAGCACAGTCTGGAACACAACACTGCCTACTAAGTTCTCAACTGCAGATATTCTGTTTAAAGAGCACGAAAAGAGGACCTAGCATGAACTAGGACTTCCTCTCTCTGCTCCCCACTTGCTGAGAACAACTGAAGTCTGCCTGAGGGTACAATGAAATGTTCGCTTAGAGAAACTCCACTTCTGCTCAACATGATGGTCAGCTGCCAATGGCAAGGACAGTGCAATATCACATGGTATTGAAGTGATGGTGATACTGTTTTCAATAGCAGTTCCACATTGTCCATGTTCAGTTCCTCCCGAAGGCAGTTGCTTGCAGTGAATTTAACACATGACACCCACCTCTCATAACACTGAGCACTTCACAGGTGCACTGGATAAGTACAAACGTTATTCTAGATAATTGACAGAACATCTTGTGCAAGAGGGAAAGATTGCATGTGCAGCAAATACGATCACTTAGCAGTGACACACAGACACACACACACACAGAGAGAGAGAGAGAGAGAGAGAGAGAGAGCTATTTTTCTAGAAAATGAAGTGCCAGAACTCACCAGGAACACCTCCCTTGTTGTCTTATAATGGCAATGGTGCCCACTTGAGAGGTGCCGGAACTCAGTTCCGGCGAGTTCTGGCTGAAAAATGCCCTGTTATGTATATGTATGTATGTATGTATGTATGTATGTATGTATGTATGTGTGTGTTTGTATACAGTATATATTCCATGACATCACTCATATGCTGAATATCCCTGGAACAATTCTGCATCTATTGAAGTAAATGTCCATAAAAGCCCTCAACAATCCTTCCACATTAGAATCCTGAACAACCTCTTCTTTTATTTAAACCGGGGTGAAGGGAACTGGGTCTGAGCAGCGGCCCAATCGTTATCTCCCCCACTCATTGTGGGCCATATCTGACAGGTGGGCCAGGATACCCACCTGTCAATCACCTTGTGTCACAATGATGTTGTTGGCAGGAGCATCCTACTCTTGTGTGGGACCCTGGCAGAGACACATGCCTGGCTGGCATGTTCTCTCCCTCCTGGTCGGTCGTTCGGGAGCTTCAAAAGCTTTCCTCTGCCCAAACATCACAGCGACAGATACCAAGAAGCATCAGCACATTTAGGGATCCACAGAGTCTTCGCAGCATGCGTAAACAGACTTCAGCAACTCTGCATTTTGGCTAATCTACTTTATTTACATATAAACACACACAGAGCACAGCAACATGGCTCCCTCTCTCTCTGGCATCAGACAGCAAAGAGAGAGAACAAAGGACGATAGTCCCACTTCACGGAACACAGTAACACAAACATCCTGTCTCCGTCAGTTCCCACTTTGTGGAATGAAAACACATACCGTCATGTCATAGATAACAATCCCAGACTGCAGAAACAGGGAATAAATCTCCAACAGATGTCAGGTGACCCCTTTTTGCCTACAGAGTTTGAAATCAAACTGTGCAGGCAAATGCACACCTTGGAGAGCTCCGTGGAGCCCTTGTAGAGTGTTTTGATAGGGACTTCACAAGACATGTCAATCAGCTGGTACAAGACCAACCATTAGCTGGCTAATTAGGCCCATGGGCCAGAGATTTCCCAGTCCCTGATTTATACCGTGGCTATTCTACAGAAGTGCAGTTGTGTTGCTCTAGTACATGTTTTACTTCTGGTTATGATTGCTGATGACCCCCCCCCCCTTTACACAAAAGGATAGGGTAGAATTCGAACAAAAATTACCTTCAGGGTTGACGGCATTAGTACATTTCCATCTGCCCAATTCTCTTCCCTTGTAAAATATGACGAGAATAAAACTAAATCTTGTGTACTACTTCAGTTGCTGGGCACCATTTGAGAGTTTAGTGATATTAAGGCACTGCAATACTTCTTCCATAATGGAACAGCAAAGAGAGAAATGGCTTTAGTCAGTGAGCAAAGGAGTCATTTGGCAGTCCTAGCCTTAAATAATCCTACTGAAGTCAAACTTTAAAAAAAAAAAACAAAACTGTAATGGTGGGGTTGGTTTTATCACTGCGGCAGCTTTAAGAGAAGCCTGGAGGGTTTGGTTATGAGATTTGGTTCAGAGAATCAGGCTTATGGAAATGGCCGGGTGTCTTTTAAGTGCTGAATGCCAAAAGGTGAAATATCCTTGGGGGGCGGACAAAGTTTTAGGAATGGATCTGCTAATTATCCTTGACTGTGTCATGGAAGAGCAAACGATTAGCACGAATAATAAGAGCCCTAAGGAGTGCATGCAGAACCAGAGGAGCTGGGGGATGACAAAATGTGTTTCGGAAGGATAACGCCAGTCTCTCTGACTTGAGGGGGGGGGGATGCTTGAGCAGAGAAATGCACAGGAATTCTGCACATGGCATTTCTTCAAGTGCCTGGAGATGGGATGAAAGCGTGTCCCTGCGCTTTGAGGCACTATGTGCTCATTTTTTTTTTAAAAAAAAAATGGGCTGTTAAAGAAGATATTGTGGGCAGTGCATTTAAATGTGCAATAATACACTTCCATATTGACAGCTGAATCCTGAAGCTGCAAAGCACAATAGAAAACACATGACAGACTTTAATGGGGGCAGGGAGAGATAATATAGAAGTATTTTTTAAAGTGGATAAATGCATCTCTGCTGCTCAGCAAATTCTCATCTCAGTGGAATCCTGTGGTGTTGCCTGGAATTTAGAAACTTCCCTTTCCTTCTGTTGATGTCCGTTCCTGCACTCTGGCTGCCTGCTGTAGTTACAAAGAGGAGGAGAGCTTATGGGCATCTGGAAACAGCATTCTGTCACTATTTCTCAACTACTGATTCTCATCGAAGCAGCGGCCTTCTGCTCTGTGCTTTGTGTGTGTTGTACAGTGTTGCAGCTGCTACGATATGAATGGCTGGATATTGGCATGGGCAGGAATTAAAGGAATGGCATGGCTTGCCAGGTACAGTGGTACCTCGGGTTACATACGCTTCAGGCTACAGACTCTGCTAACCCAGAAATAACGCTTCAGGTTAAGAACTTTGCTTCAGGATAAGAACAGAAATCGTGCTCTGGCGGCGCAGCGGCAGCGGGAGGCCCCATTAGCTAAAGTGGTGCTTCAGGTTAAGAACAGTTTCAGGTTAAGAATGGACCTCCGGAACAAATTAAGTTCTTAACCTGAGGTACCACTGTATTCAGGGCAAGTAAGCACTGGTGACGACTCCGCAGGGACAGAGCTGGTCAGGACCCAGCAACAACAACTAGGAGTAAACCTCAGATTCTCACTCCAATTGCCTCAAGTTCTGGACAGCACCACACCTTATCTCAAAGTCCACAGAAACACCGCAAAATTCATAAAGACAACCTTGTTAGGCCTACTTACTAAAATTGCAGGGCAGCTGCTGTTTTGCCACTCTGTCCTAGCTCCTGAATTTTCAGATAGATGATCTATATCTATATCTATATCCATATCTATATCTAGTTATTGAGTCTGACCAAACTGCGGGAGGCAGTGGAAGACAGAAGTGCCTGGTTTGCTCTGGTCTATGGGGTCATGAAGAATCGGACACGACTAAACGACTAAACAACAAATACACACACACACACACAGAGAGAGAGAGAGAGAGAGAGGAATGCATATACATGCTGGGTTGTTGTTGTTCAAAAAAAGCATTCAACAGCACTTCACACAAGTTTGCTCCCTTTTGGGATTCAGTTAATCACAGGTATAATAGATTGTGATTAACCAAACAGATATTTAATTTCTGCTGTAGAACATTTTGGCTTCTGCCTTTGATTGGTGAAAATGAAAGGATGATACTGCCAAGGTGGCCATTACAGAGTTATGAGGATGAAATGTTCAGGAGGACTTCATTTGCCAAAACTAAGTGATGCTTTGTACTGAGCTCCAGGTTGACGCTACGTGATGTTAATGTCTCCAGTGTGTATCCAGAAATTCTCTCTCTAAGCTAACATTGCAGGATCAGCTGGCATCTCTCTTGCAGTTATTGATAACTCTGACAGGCTGTGGTTCTCATAATCGAAATGCTTAGCAACTCCACTCCTGCGGTCAAAACGGCAGATATGTGGTTTCTAACCTGTGCATGTAAGTCAGTTGTAGTTACTAACAGTCAATGGCCTTTTAGGCTTCCTCTACGTGAATATTCTTTGAATAATAAGAATTATATGTCACAGGAGTGGGGCATTAGGATTTTAGAGATGCTTAGGTGGGGCATGGCCAAAAAGGTTGGGAACCACTGATCTAGTCCAATCCCCTGCAGTGCAGGAATCCTTTGCCCAATGTGGGGCTTGAACCCACAGCCCTGAGAATGTGAGTCTCAAGCTCTGCTGACAGCTATTTCTCACCAGATGACAGGGGAGCAGACCTCAGAACCTGACTTCCGGTGGCACCAGAAGTCAGGTCCTGAGACCTCAGAAAGCATCTCTGAGGTCTCGCAAGGTCCCAGACGGGACTCCCGGTGCTTCGCAAGGCACCTAAAGTTGTGTCAGGGGACCTGCAGTGTGGGTGCTCTGACACCCAGGGACCCTGCCAGATGTGTAGTTGGTGCCCCTGCCAGATGTGTTTCAAGCAAGAATCTTTCCTGCCACCTGCTACTTTATTCTTTTCAATGCAAGCATCAGGGACCAGACCTGCCACAATGTCATGTGCTCTGTTACTGAGCCCTAGACCATGACAGTGATGTTCAAACTGGCCGTAGTGCATTCAAGCACTGTCCTTATTCTGTTGGTCCTCTGTGATACTCCTTCTTCGTAGGCAGGGCTATTACCTACTTTGCTTAGTCAAGTAAGCAGTGATGCCTCTCTCAGGAGTTTTGTTTCTCCCTCTCCACCTATTAGGAGCGAACAGGCTGCATGAGTCTTTCTACCCGCTCACATATAATTTGCCAGATGATGCAAGTTTTTCTGCCTGGTCCACATCCCACCCATAAAGAAGGAGGCTGGGGAACGTCACCCCCAATGAGATAATTGCCTCCCCAGGGAACATGCCCATGTTATCTTCATAAAGTAATGAGGGCAGTAAGTGTTGTGCTGGAAATATTGGTTTCTCCTGTCTGAAACACAGCATTTCAGGGGCAATTTTTGTTATTCAGAGAGGCCATGGCTCAGAAAAAGAATACAAGCCTTGGGAACAGAATGTCACCGCTTCAATCTCTAAAAATCTTCAGGTAATGGATTGTGTGAAGTAGGGCTAAGCAAGACCTATGTCTCAGATATTAGAGTCTAAGAAAGACCTATGTGTCAGACTTAACAAAAGGCAAGGTAGGCAATCAAGGGTTTAACAGTTTGACTTGATATAAGCTAGGCCCATATATAACCTTTAACAGATGTAGCAGTGTGGATAGTATCAGTTTTAATCCTTTTTTCATGGGTGAGTATTCCTTTGAACCTTGTCATAAGAACATAAGAAGAGTCTGCTGCATCAGGCCAATGGCCCATCTCGTCCTGCATCCTGTCCTCACAAGTGGCCAACAAGAAGCCTGTGGGAAATCCGTAAGCAGGATTCAAGCACAAGAGAACTCCCCTGTCCTGTGGTTTCCAGCAGCTGGTATTCAGAAACATTGATCATAGCCATCATGTCTAGTAGCCATTATCTTCGCTTTACAGCTCCCTTCCAAGGCATTTATTTTGTGCAGCTGATATCCAAGAGTTGTTAGGAGGCCTCTACAATTCCCAGAGTTCTCTGGGGAAAGGAACTGATTGTTAAACCGCTCCAACAATTGTAACTCTGTGAGGGGAATAGCTTTCATCACTCTTAACAAACTACAGTTCCCAGGATTCTTTGGGGGAAAGGTATGGTTCCTTAAAGTGGTATAATAAATGTATGGTACAGATGGAGCCTAGGTCTCATGGCATTTTAGCAGACAAGGGTAAGGTGTGCTGCAGATCATAAATATCCAGAAACACTGCAGGCTGAGATGCTTATTGTGGTACAACTGTCTTCCAAATATCTAATGGTTCACCCCACCCCAAAGTGCACAATAGGCAGATAAATATTTTCTGGGCTCGGTTAAAAAGGCTGTCTGTGTTTGCTTGTGCTTCTAAATCTTTAATGGGTGAGTTTTGGGAAGGGAAGAATGTGTCCTGTTACCCAAGATGAAGTTATGGTCCTGCTCAACTACATACTAAGCTGTAAAGGATATGAAGAAGAAAAAATATGCTCTGGGGGAAAATGCTGCAGAGAACAGCCGTGAAAGAGCTTAGTTTGAAAAGTACTTCTTTTGCAAAAGTACCCTCCAACGTTTACTGGAAACAGTGTCTTTCTGAGGCTTAGATAAGGCAGCAGCTTCTGAAAAGCCTGCAATTACACAGGTATACAATTAACAATGTGAACACTGTGCATTAGTGGACATCATTATTCCTGTAAAACATTACCACAAAGAAGAGCGGGTTTTATTGTGAATCTAATTTCCTTGCAGATAATTTATCAATAACCTTCCTTTTATATCCGCATGATTGATAGACTTCTCAACATGAAGAACGCCGGCAGGTTTGTCCTTTTTTATTATTTGAAAAAATGCTAGCTACAGTAATATGATGGGTCTTTCTTTCTTCCTTTAAAAAAATA
The DNA here is from genome assembly GCA_900245905.1 of Lacerta viridis. Lineage (NCBI taxonomy): Eukaryota > Metazoa > Chordata > Lepidosauria > Squamata > Lacertidae > Lacerta > Lacerta viridis. The sequence continues at coordinate 88,895 of OFHU01001337.1, forward strand.
AATATGCTCTGTGTTTAAAAAGTGACGCCAAAAACTATACCACACAAAAAATCTATTATCCTTAAAACATTATAAAAGAAAAATATATATGCATGCATACGTATTATTCAGCATTATTAACTTCACAACTGTATTAGTCATTCAAGCTTGGCCCAGGCGTAATGGAAGGCAAATTAAGCTACATCAATTGGTCTGGATAAAGACAACTAACAAAGCAACATGATTAGTCCAGTAGGCTCTTGGGAAACAAACTTTGGGTCTGAAACACTAATAAAAACTACATGCTTTTCTTTCCCTGAAAGGAAGCTCTGTAAAGGATGACAAATGAGGCCAAGGATAGAATTGGGGCGTGTGTCCCTGTTGAATCTCTTGAGCCTTTTATTGTCTTCTGATACTTGACTAAGCTATCCTCCTGAACTGCTGGACAGTGTTGCGAGGAGGTGGGACTGCTTTTCTCTTATCTATTGGTAGAATATAGAGGGCAGTATTCATGTATTTCTCAATGGAATTGTCCTCTGGGATTCCACAAATGTCCTCTGGGTCTATAAGTCTGATGCTTTCCAATATTTGCATCAGGAGTAGCTAACATGACACTCTCCAGAGTGTCATGGTACTCTGTGTATTAGCTGTGCTGGCTGGAGCAGATGGGAACTGCCCAGAGACCTGCAGGTATAGAGTGGTATATACCTGCCTTTTTTTAGCACACCCCTAAACATTTAGTGAATCCAAGTTTGGCCTTATTGAGGGGCAGCATTTCAATATGAGCAGGAAAATGAGAGTACCCCTAAACATTTTTCAAGAAAAAAGCACTGTAAATAATAATGGGATGTGGGCGGTATAAACCACTGAGCCGCTTGGGCTTGCTGATCGGAAGGTCGATGGTTTGAATCCCAGCAGTGGAGTGAGCTCCCGTTGCTCTGTCCCAGCTCCTGCTAACCTAGCAGTTCGAAAGCACCCCAGTGCAAGTAGATAAATAGGTACCGCTGTGGCGGGAAGGTAAACAGTGTTTCAGTGTGCTCTGGTTTCCATCACAGTGTCCCATTGTGCCAGAAGCGGTTTAGCCAGCTGACCCAGAAAGCTGTCTGTGGGCAAACACTGGTTCCCTCGACCTGAAAGTGAGATAAGTGCCGTAATCCCATAGTCGTCTTTGACTGGACTTAACCATCTAGGTGTCCTTTACCTTTACCTTTTATAAATAATAATAATAATAATAATAATAATAATAATAATAATAATCCAACAACACCTAGAGGCTACCACCTGTGGCTTGATGGGTGAAGAGATTGCGAAAAAGGACCAAAGATTGTTTATGTATGCAACAACAGCAGCGAGGATACTTTTAGCCCAAAAGTGGAAATTACAGGAACTACCGACGATTGAGGAGTGGCAGACGAAGATGATGGAATATGCTGAACTTGCAAAACTGACTGGCAAGGTCAGAAACCAGGATGACTCAAGATTCCAAAGGGATTGGAGTAAATTAGTTGAATATATAAGATTGAATCGTGGAAGTCTGAAGACACTAGCGGGATTGGAATAACCTTATGACATAGTATAATAGATTTAATTAAGAAACTGTGCGATTAAAATGGACTAGAAAACTGGCTGACGTGAGGGAGGGAAGTCGTAGCTCGGCAGAGTGAGGATATAAATTGATTTGTATGTATGTTTTTATGTGTTTTTGTTTGAATCAATTTGCTTTAATTGGAAAATATAATAAAAATCATTTATAAAAAAATAGAGGGTACCACCTGGCTACCCCTGAGCTATCAGAAGTTTTGTTTTGTTTTTTTCAGTTCCTTTCCTAATGATTCCATGGACTTCACCTTCTTCACAGTCACCACACACTGGGATGCCATCTTCATTGAGCTATCTCTTAGGACCCCGATGTTTCAATTCTGTTCAGTCACCACCAGTCCAGACTCCATGAACATATATGTGAAATAAGACTTTCCACCCCACCCCAATATGCACCAGTGTGATGGCCTGGGAGTCAGATCCCAGTCTGCACAGGATTCCCCGCCTCCAGAACCAGCTGAGCCGGGGCCAGGGCTTGAGCCTGAAGGATCCCCACCTGTGCTGGATCCCCAGGTGCAGGCATCAGCAGAGTCTGCTCTGGCTCCTGATGGGAGGGAGGACCCATTGCCTGCAGGTGCTCCACTCCCAGCCTCTTCAGAGGAAGCTGAGGCAGCCCCTGGGTCCAGTAACCCACCAGCCTCTCCTGAGCTGCAGAGGCTCAGGACAGAGAGGCGAAGAGAGCTAAGTGCTTACAGGAGGAGTGCTCGCCTCCAGGCCCGGAGGAGAGGCGAGTCTCCAGAGGATCGGGGCCGCCCTAAGCATAGGGCCAGATAAAAGCCAGCCAGACCCAGCCCAAGTTGCGTGAGCAACTTAGTTGCAAATGTATGCTTGACCTGCAACCTCGTGCCTGCACCTGCCTTGGACCTTGACCTGCTCCCTGCCTCGCTCCCCACCGGACTGACCTCCTTTGGACCCCAAGACCCAGGACTAGACTTGGACCTCGCTTCACAGACAAACCCCTGGGGCCAGCGCAACCACTTTACACTTGTTTAAATTGAATTGCATTCGTCATTTTTCTCAATTTGAAGAAGTCACTTTGGAACTCTTCACAATCTGTTTTAGTGATTGTGAGCAATTTAGTATCATCAGAAAACTTGGTCTCTGCACTACTCACTCCTAACTCCATATCATTTATGAAGAAATTAAAAAGCACGAGTCCCAATACCATTTTTTGGGGGGGGGGACTCCTACTCTTCTGTCCATTCCCCCCTACTCTTTGCTTCATGTAACTTAACCAGTTTGTGATCCACAAGAGAATCACATAGAATGAATTTCTGCAATGATGAAGAACAAAATGTTTGCCTAGTATTTTATTAAAAGCTCATTAAGCGTAGCTTTTAGCACTAAGAGGCCAGCTACCTTAACCTTCCTTTTTCTGCCCTGACTCCAGTGTTGCCTTCTTCCTCCTTCAGTACTGGCTGTCTGCTTTGAATCTGATCATTAAATGGCAGCAATTATTTTCCTCATTTAAATGAAGCACAGCTTCTTCGCGCTGCTTCCAGGCAGGCTGGCATGTTGACCTGCAATCCTGAAAAAGTTGTTTGTAGTAAACATTTATGAGGTGAGGGAACAGCTGTGTGTAGCAGAGCCAGCCTCAAGTCCCTCTCAAGCAGCCATGCCCATAAAAAGAGACCTCTATATGGATCTACACAATAAACATGTCGTGGAGATATTTATCAACCATCTGCACAGCCTCTGCTTGCATTCAGTTTGGCGAGAGATGGAGGACAGGAGAGCCAAAACCATTCTGACAGGACCTTCCTTATTCTGAATTACTGTGGCCATGATGCCATTTCTTTCTGTATATATTTGAGTGGCTAGTCTATTCTCGGCCTTCTGAACAAGACGGTGACAAATAGTGGGTGCGATAGCATGATTTAAAATAAAGCCTGCGACCGAAAAAGTGGATTCTGTGGCCAAACACAAATATGAAAATATATGGAAGCTTTCCAGCCAGAATTCTAACATGGAATCAGTTAAGAGGAAGACACAGAGCCCAGGAAGTTAGCTGAATCATGAACTGAAACACGGATAAAATGTGAAGAGAAGTGACCCGCTTGAGGTTTTTTCTTTCAGATTTAACAGGGTTAAACAATAGGTGTGTAGCATAACAGGGGAAACTATTTTTAAAAATGGCAGGGGAGAGAACAATGGTTTGGACACCTCAAAGTCATTCCATTACCTGAAGAAGTGTCTCCACCCCCATCATTCAGCCCGGACACTGAGGTCCAGCTCCGAGGGCCATTCTGGCGGTTCCCTCACTGTGAGAAGTGAGGTTACAGGGAACCAGGCAGAGGGCCTTCTCGGTAGTGGTGCCCACCCTGTGGAACGCCCTCCCATCAGATGTCAAGGAAATAAACAACTATCTGACTTTTAGAAGACATCTGAAGGCAGTCCTGTTTAGGGAAGTTTTTAATGTTTGATGTTTTATGTGTTTTTAATATTTTGTTGGAAGCTGCCCAGAGTGGCTGTGGGAAACCCAGCCAGATGGGCCCCAGAGTGGCTAAACCCAGCCAGATGGGGGGTATAAATAAATTATTATTATTATTATTATTATTATTATTATTATTATTATTCAATTAGTGCAAGGATTTCCACCTGTGCAACAGAATGTCTCCTCCCCTTCCGACATGCACACACCCCAAATTAGTTCCCAATGGTAGGGGGGGAATCCAGATCATATTGAGGAGAGGGCATGACTGGTTTGTGGGAAGGAAAACGAAATGAAGTACTATTGCTCAGGGTGCAGAGGCTTGTGCTGACGGGATGACTTCATTGGATGCCACCCAATATTTTCATAATCCTCTAGGCTCCCACAGCATGCTTATCATATCTATTCTGTCATACCTTTGAAGGTTTTTCAAAATGCTAACATTTCTTTGCACCGTTGGTTCAGGATCGGATTCATGCAACGAGCAGATAAGAAGAACAATAGGTAACAGAACAATGCAATATGATTAAGGGGACTGATCCACTTTGCTTAAATGGCCAATGCATCTTGGGTGCTGAAATGATCCGGGATGACTCCACAGCTGAAAAGAGGCTCAGTGAAGATTTGGTGCGCATCAGAAATGAGAAGCACAGGAGAAGCCCTAGCAGATAGCAGGGAGAAGATGTTTGCTTCAGGCAGAAAGATTTAGGAGGACAGATAAAGGCAGAGATTATTGTCTGAATGGGGGAGCTTCAGGCAGCAAAATGTCTTGGACTGCTGCTATAGGATCTTGATTTGGGGGGCAATTCCCCAAAGCAGAAAGCAGGTCAACTCCACTGAATTTTAGGGTGGAGGGAGGGAATCACTTTTGGTATGAAACCAGAGAGGCATCATAGTATGAAGACCTCCTCAATACTCCAAGGATTTGAAATTCATGTCTTAAGCCTACGTTTATTTTGATGAGATAAGTTCAATCTACTCTTGGGATCTTGATCAAAGGGAACTTGCAGGACTGTGCCTTCGATGAGTTTGTTTATACTGAATGGTGGTTGGTGTTTTGTGTTTATGACCAACAATTTAGCAACTGGTGTTGATTTAGCTCAATCTTTCAAGTGCAGGGGTTGGGGTAGAACTTAGCAGATTTATTTGCTCTACCTATGCATGGACTATAGAGCTTTTTGTTAAGGATGTGTGTGAGCAAGCTGCCTTTCTTCCTAACAAAAGCTTTTACTCTGACATTCTGTATATATATATTTATTTGCCTTTGCCCTTTTCCATTATATCACTTCCAGATTCTATTATTTCCAAACTCTGCTCTAGTAAACATTGTGTTCATGTGCCTTGTCATGTGTATTTTTCTTCAGTAAGGGACAAGGTACTAGAATAGTTCGATATGTATGCATTTGTACAAAATTTGACAATACAGTAATCAAGATTCTACATGCATATCTTCATGTCTCAATAATTAATTCCTATTTTCCTAATTTCCATTGGTTGAGATATGCAGACCATTTGGCAGAAGAACTTCAATGAGCACAAAGCCTGGTGCCTGAAGCTCTAAAGACTTCTACACTCTGAAAGAAAAGAACCTCATAAACATGAAGAAATTCGAAGACGTTTCTTGCTACCGTCACCATGGCTAGTTGACAAAGAAAAATCGCTTCCAATAAACCTTCAGATTCATACTTTATGGAGTTTTGCAGGCTGCTGCAGTTGCTCCTGTATTATGGCATTCTAGCTTTGACCTAAAATTTTAAGACAAAATGCCCAGGCGAAAAATTCAGAGGAAAACTGTCTGCCCTGTTTGCACAGTAAGGGGACTGGTGGCGTGGTGAAGTAATGCCAGTACTAGGCATGGGGTATTTAAAATGCACTCAAACCAACAATGTATGTATGCTAGATAGACACATGACAGGAGATGAAGCGCAGAGTCCTGTAAGTTCCCTAGAGAGGACTCTGAGAGACACTCCTACTGTGCCCTGTCAGCTGTCAGGGGGAAGGCATAGGCATACATATAATCTCCACACCTGGCCAGGGCACTTCCTCTTTGCACTTTGCACTTTCACCTCATCCCAGCAATGTGAGAACATCTCCATTTTAAACTAGACCAGGGGTTCCCAACGTTTTGGGGGCCATGCCACACCTAAGCATCTCTAAAATCCTGATCCCCACCCCACCCCACCCCCACGACGTATAATTCTTATTATTCACAAAGTGAACTCCTATTCATGTGGAGGAAGCCTAAAAGGCCATTAACTGTTAATAACTCATTCTTGAATTGCCCCCTTTTAAAAATCAAACTGCCCCCCTGTGCCCCATGTTGGGTACCATGGAACTAGACTAAAATATGGCTTTGTTAAGCATGCCTGAACAAAGCTGCTGTATCTGTGACTCTCCAACAAGTATTCTGAGTGAGTAAATGCATTTTTTTTTACCTTTTACAAGATTGTCTGTGTAATTTTTGTTTTATGGTGGTGGTGGTGGTGGTGGTGGGAGAAATAACAGGAGAATCCAGTCTGCCTTAAAGCATCCTGGATTACTTAAATTAAAAGGCTAAAACTAGCCTATCAAAGCTCCCCCTTTAAGCTGCAAAGGGATGCACTCTGCTGAACTCACTGACGTGAGGAAGGAAGGATAATATCTAATAAATTTATCCTCTCCTGGCATGTCTACATATGCTAGAGACACCGGTAGCACTGTTGTCTAAACCACTGAGCCTCTTGGGTTGCTCTGTCCCAGCCAACCTAGCAGTTCGAAAGCACACCAGTGCAAATAGATAAATAGGTACCGTTGCAGTGGGAAGGTAAGTGGCGTTTCCGTGCACTCTAGTTTCCATCACGGTGTCCCATTGCACCAGATATGGTTTAGTCATGCTGGCCACATGACCCGGAAAGCTGTCTGTGGGCAAACGCCTTTGACTGGACTTTACTGTCCAGGGGTCCTTTACCGTTTACGTTTTACATATCCCTACACTAGGGTGCTATGGAGACATTCAGGGTATCAGGTAGGCAGCGAAGAGTATGCACAGAGAGAGAAACAAACAAAGCTTGGGTGAAGCAACCCATGAGCTTGTTTGCTCATCTGTGATTTGTTCAGCAAACCATGGTTAAAACAAACCATGGCTGAGTGCTATGTGTGAAGCTGATTCCCAAATGCTGTGCTTGGACAGAGTTATTAGCTGGGTGTTTAAACTCAGTGGAGCATTCAATAACATTTCCCCTTACTGCTAACAGTACAAACCTGTGGGAATACACTTCGTGGGTGTGCTTGCACCTACGGTCGTTTATATCTGTTTATTATCATTTATGCACTATTTGATGTATACCTCCACGTTAAAGTGAAAGTGAAAGGAGGATCCAGTAGGCGACTTGCCGCTGGGATCGCTCCGCCGGGACTTTTTGGCTCCAAGTTTAAACTGTTTAATGGTCAGTTAATCTGCTTCCCGCCCTTTTCAAGGGCAGCAACAGTGTTCTGATTGGTAAAAGTATTGATCATGACGTTGTTTGTTCTTGTCAATAAAAGGCTGCGGCTCCCCGTGCTGGGTGATTAGAAGGTTCAGAACGTGTGGAAAAAGTGTTAGAACAAGTGTAGATCAGGAGAGAGCTAGCTAGCGTGGAAGACAGTGGAACGGACAAGCCCAGAGAGAAGGTTGCGTGGCAAGGTACAGAGAGAAGAAACCGCCCGCATGGGTCAGCCAAAGCCGTCTAAAGAAAACCATGGTCGTCTGTCTTTATTTCATTTTAGTTTAATTTTTACCGTTTACTAGCTTATTATTTGGCCACCGTTTTGGCCACCTTTACTTTGGTTCCTTGCTTTTGGGAACAACTTAAGAGGTCGCAAGTACTTGCAGATCCATCTACGAGGCACTCATTCATCCGAACGACTCACTCATCCTTCAGATTCAGCCTGACGGACAACCCTCTTCACGGCGCGGTGTGAGCTGGGCTCCGGAATTACCGGCCGTCCCGTCCGCAGGCTTGGCCGGTGCTCCGTGCAAGGGCGCACGTGAGGCGCTGGCCACAGATCCCCCAGCAACTGGTATCCTGCATGCAGTTGACCCTGTCCTGTGCGCAGGAAGCTCCAGCCAAAGAATCCCCGCACAAACCCAGACTCTACTACATTTTGCCAAATATGATGATCACCCTTATAATAAATTTGGAGTACTATGTGGTCCAGGAAGCACACATATTTTTAAGATTACGTTAAAGGTTCTTTATATATACATGCACAGCTGAACAAGAAATGTTAATTCTATTCTTTATTCCCAATGCACATTATGAAACTAGTAGAAAAGCTGTAAATTATCCACTTGCCCACGTTTTAATGCGGAGTTATATAGATATATCACTCCGTCCAAACCATGAAAATGTTCAAATGACTAAAAAGGTATTGATCTAAATTATTCCAGGCTCACATAAAATGAAGATAAGGAAAATCCTTTTTAAATGTATAAAGGTTAAGCGTATAAAACATGTAAGATTATCTAGCTGGCTTTTAACATGCTTTGTAGGGGGGCAGATTACTCAAAGAAAACAAAATTCATCCACTGTAGTTGCTGATCAAAGGATTTCTCCCCATTATTTTAGATTTAATAGTTCCAACAATGTCATTAGTCTGGCTGTCTTTTTTAAAAATTTCAAAGCTGCTTTTAATTTACTTTGCTATCATTTACACTGTGCATTGATATTTCATTTCATTAGCTTTCTGCACTGGCTTTTATTGAATTTCATACGCAGCAACTGCCAAACCCAGGGGAGTTTGCCTTGGTGTCGTAAAAAGTACTGAATACAGTCATGCGCTCTGACAGTTCACTGAGCAGCGCTGGTACGAGGAATATTTAAGTGAAAGCTTTGGACATAGAAATATCTTGGTGGTACCGTTTAGGTAGAACTCATCTTGCTACCCTCTCCCATTTGCAAGGGAGGAATATAACAGAGCGGCTACATCGAGAACACTTTCCTTTCTCACTCTCTCTTTGAACACTTACATTCATTGTTCAGCCCCAGCAAGATAAATGGACGCTGCAGAAGCCTACAGGTTTTCCACCTCTGCAGGCACTCAAACTAATATGTGAGGGCAAAAACCTCACTGTGTTGTGAGCAGAGGCCCTGCCTGCTAATGTCCACAATGCGCAACTTTGCCCTCTCTATTCTTTGGCCCTTTAAATGCTGAGCAGAAAGGTCATAAGGGAGGCTATAAGAGTGTGCATGGAATTCATGGACATAAGGTCTTAAGAACAGCTTGCTGGGACAGGCCAATGGCCCATCTAGTCCAGCAAAGTCTCCAACGGCCAATCAGGTTGCCTGTGGGAAACCGGTAAGCAGGACCTGAACACAACAGCACTCGTTTCTCCTGCAGTTTCCAGCAACTGGTAGGTGGGTGAGTACTGCTTAGGCCCCTGGCCTTGGGCTGTTTCTAGCTACCCAGTGCAGCTGTCATGCTAACCTGAACAAAATCCAGACATGGGGGGCGGGCTCCTTGAGACATGGCCCAAGCTCTTAGTGCTGAATTTCACTCACATATTTTTTTCCCAAATTACACCAACACAGTTGTCATGCACTTCCATGTTCCGAATTTAAAAATGAAAAGCGTAATGCTGGTGGTCAGCAAAAGAGGTTGAAAGACTCTCTCAAGGCAAATCTTAAAAAAATGTAGTATAATCACCGACAACTGGGAAACACTGACCAGTGAGTGCACCAATTGGAGAAAAGCCTTTACTAAAGGCATCATGGGTTTTGAAGATGCCTGAACTCAGGATGAAAGGGAGCAGGGCTGTCTTAAGCATATGTGGCGCCGGGGTGCAAAGATTCACCCAGCACACACACACACCCCAGGTAGCCCAGTCCCAGATGCGCAGGAGGGTGGAGCCAGATGGCCGCCTCAGCGTCTCACTGGCTTGGTCGCCTCCGAACCCGCGGCGCAGAGCCGCCACAGCAGAAGAGCCCACCATGGTGCTCTGACCGACAGGCAGGCTTTTCCCTGGACTCAACTCTCAGGCCCTGCACTCTCGGTCTGACGCCCCTGGGAGTCCAGCACCCAGGTGCCCTGCACCCCTAGCGCCTATGGGTAAGACGGCCCTGAAAGGGAGAAATGCACTAAGAGGAAGGCACTTTTGGCAAAGCCTCTCCATGATCAACTCCCACCCGGAAACCTATGTCCCCACTGTGGAAGGGCATGTGGATCGAGAATAGGCCTCCACAGTCACTTACGGACTCACTGTTAAAACCATGTTTATGGAAGACAATCTTACTCGGCTACGTGTGATCGCCAAAGAAGAAACACTTCCATAAAGAATAGGAAAGGGACTGCATTTGGAGACTATCTGCTCCCCATCTCTTACCACGTGTTGTACACATATCCCACAAGTCATTGAACACCTTCCCGCTGTTCTTATAATACACATTCCACCCATTGTAATGATGGGCATTGTGCTAGCATAGGGAAAAAAGATGTTGAAAAATATATGTGCTTGTGTTGCCACCCAAGACCTGCTTTGATTCGGGAACACACACTTCTGATTTTGCTCCACAATAGGAACGGTAATTGCCGAGTCAAGTGTAGCCCTACCTGAAATTGTTAAGTTGCGGGAGTCTATTATGTTACAGTACAGAGGGGAGGAAAACCACCACAGTGGCTGCCACCCCATCCAAGTGGCTGTTAATAATGTAATAATGCAAAGTGCTCACTTTAAAAGCTTTGTAGAATAATTGATTTTTGCATACTGTGTCTTAACTCATGTTAGCAAATTCCGACTGCAACCAGGCTTTCTGCGTAAGTGCTTCGCTGAGAACATACAACAATTTTATCAGAATACCCGTGGTTAGAGCAAATCATGCCAAACTACAGCAGCCTGCTGAGATTAGACCTACCATGAGCATTCCCATTTAAGCCTCTTGCATCCTCCGAGTTTCCTTCTATGGATCTGGCAGGGAAGGCTGGGGCATTTGTGCAGCTACGGTGTAAACATGCAAGTAAAAAACATCTATTGAGAAGGAAAACAGGCAAGCATTTTATTCTTCGGGTGCTGCTGTTTCTCCCATCTTCCTTCTCTTCCCAGAGTCTCGTTTGACTCTAATATTGACAAATGGATGCTCTCTATCAGGGTTTCCTTGTCCAGGGGTTGTGGGGAGTCACAAGAAATTACACCTGACTCTCTCTCTCTCTCTCTCTCTCTCTCTCTCTCTCTCTCTCTCTCGTCACTACAGGAAGCAGGGGGTGGGAAGGCCAATACAGAACAATGACTAATAGTAGGGGGATATAATTACACAGCTTAGCTATCAACACACTACATACAGCAGGAAATCAATGCATGTTGCCTACAGCCTTGCGTTATTTCTTCAGTCTGTCAACAGAATGATGCAGAGTAGTAAGGCTTTGCAAATCTGACTACACTGGGGTTGCCACATTTTAACCTTATGGACATCGGTACCCTTTGACACATCAGTGGTGCAAAAACAAGTGGGCCTTTCTCACGGCTGCTACCCAATCACACCATCACTTTTTTTAAAAAAATGTATTATTTAAAATATTAATCCAGCAAAATCAATCAATAAATAAGCTACATAAATATAGGAAAATCCAATCTTTGTAAACTCTAATGTCATAGTCAATATGTAATAAACACTCACTATTTTCAGGAAACAAAGACTCTCCTTACTATTTCTCCCTTTCTTCTATGGTCAGGGGTTTCCCCCCACCTGAGCAGTCTCCAGTGCCTTTTATTAGTGATGTTCTAATCACTGGCGTCACGAAATATTAATTATTTCAACTGTTTAATATTTCAACTCTATCAATGCATAACGTATTGATTAATGATATGCATCCTTACAGAATTTAGATGCATCAGTCACATGGAATTCATTAGGGTGCTCTTTTTAAGGAACAGTTCATCTTAATAAAAGTATGAGCATGCTGTATCCCTATTAAGTTTTCTTAACTATGTACAGGAGTAAACTATGCACAATCCATAACAATCATGAACGAAGGCAACCCTAGGATACAAATTCTCATCATTAGGCCTGGCTAGTCAGCTGCCGAAGACATGATCAGAAGTAAACTGCTAAAAACCCTAAACTTACGCAGAGAATCAGAAACAAGGGATGAGATCCAAGGAAGTCCATCTGCGTGTGCCATGGATTCTCCCCGGTGCAATGGGTTTCCCCCCCCCCCGGTAGGCCTAAATTTGTTGTTGTTGTTGTTCAGTCGTTCAGTCGTGTCCGACTCTTCGTGACCCCATGGACCAGAGCACGCCAGGCACGCCTATCCTTCACTGCCTCTCGCAGTTTGGCCAAACTCATGTTAGTAGCTTCGAGAACACTGTCCAACCATCTCATCCTCTGTCGTCCCCTTCTCCTTGTGCCCTCCATCTTTCCCAACATCAGGGTCTTTTCCAGGGAGTCTTCTCTTCTCATGAGGTGGCCAAAGTACTGGAGCCTCAACTTCAGGATCTGTCCTTCTAGTGAGCACTCAGGGCTGATTTCCTTGAGAATGGATAGGTTTGATCTTCTTGCAGTCCATGGGACTCTCAAGAGTCTCCTCCAGCACCATAATTCAAAAGCATCAATTCTTCGGCGATCAGCCTTCTTTATGGTCCAGCTCTCACTTCCGTACATTACTACTGGGAAAACCATAGCTTTAACTATACGGACCTTTGTCGGCAAGGTGATGTCTTTGCTTTTTAAGATGCTGTCTAGGTTTGTCATTGCTTTTCTCCAGGGCCATCTTTCACAGATGCAGCGCCGGGGTGCAAATATCCGCGCAGCACCCCCAAATTACCACGGATAGTGTTGGGGTGGCTGTAGCTGTGCAATGGCCAGCCATCCGGGGGGCGCAACTCTCCCCCATGCTGCTATGGGGATCGCTCTCCTCCCCGCAGAGGTTTGGGAGTGAAGTTGCACCCCTCCCAAGCCTCCATGGGAGGAGAGTGGAGCTTCCCTCCCAAGCTTCCTCGGGAGGAGAGCGATCCCCACAGAGGCTTGGGAGGCTTGGGAGGGAAGCTGCGCACATGCCAGCCATATGGTGGGGGGGGCGCAGCTTCCGTCCTAAGCCTCTGTGGGGATCGCTCTCCTCCCAAGGAGGCTTGGGAGAGAAGCTGCATGCCCACCAGCCTTATGACTGGCAGGGCACAGCTGGTGGGTGTGCAGGGAAAGGGGAGGCCGCCGGCAAAGCCACACAGCTTCCCCACTTGCTGGGGCGCCCCTGAGAAGCCGGCGCCCTGGCATGACGCACCACTAAGCCCTATGGGAAAGACGGCTCTGATTATATGGTAATTGCATACCCTCCAACATTTCTCTTTCATGCTGCTTTCATGGCCGACAATAGGCTACTGTAATCATGTTTTCCCTTTTCCTCCAGTTCCATGTACTACAAATTTCTGTCATGATCAGCCAGGTATATTTAACACAGTGTTTTTCAACCACTGTTCCGCGGCACACTAGTGTGCCGCGAGATGTTGCCTGGTGTTCCGTGCGGCCGAGGACACTGAGGTGCTGGAGCTGGGGAAAGACGAGCCTGCGGGAGGCGCAGCTTTCCTGCTGCCGTCCCCGCTCGCCGGGCCTGCAGCCGCCCCGCAACCGCCTTCCGCGGCCGCCTCGGAGACAGAGTCGCCGTCGGGCGAGGAGTGCAGCTGGGCCGGCCTCTTCGCTTTCCAGGACCTGCGGGCGGTGCACCAGCAGCTATGCTCAGTGAGCTCCGAGCTAGAGCCCTGCTTGCCGGTCCTTCCCGAGGAGCTGTCGGGCATGTGGACGGAGCTCCGGAGATGGACGCTTTGTGCTGCCGGCTGCAGGTCTACCTGGGCCACACTGCCTGGACACCTGCGGGTGGAAGATCCTCTCCCAGGTGCTCTTCACCGAAACGGACGACCCGGAGGAGTATTACGAGAGCCTGAGCGAGCTGTGGCAAAAGGGTTACGAGGAAGTGCTGCAGCGGGCCCGCAAGCGCATCCAGGAGGTGTGGAAGGTCCCCAATGCTGATAAAATCAGCCCGATCCTGAACATGCTTACCTGGAAGCAAGTTCCCCTGAGTCCCATGCAACTTACTCTCAGTATAAGCTTTCGTTGGATTTCTGCCTCCAAATCTGCTGCTGCCCTGACTATATTTTCATGTAAAATCTTTAGGGGGGCAGGGAGTAAGACTTCGGAGAAGGGCAGAAAGATGCTAAAGGCTGAATCCTGTGCATTTTTTTTAAAGCCAGTCACATGTGCTTCCAAGTAAACTTCCAGAGGATCTGGCTTTCTGTGTCTAAGGCCATTTTTGTATCTTTCCAAAACTGGTGTATTCTTATACTTACTGGTGTCTTGACTTTTTAAGGAGGAGCCATATGTTTTTATTTTAACTGGCTGGGTCAGTGGGGTGGGTGGGTACTGGACTTGACCATGTTTACTCTGGTACTTGGATATGTTTGCCAGTTATTCTGCTAGCTAGACACCATTCCTATTCAAGAGAATTACTTTATATATAGTCAATATAGGCACAGAATTAATTTTTTTAACATTTTCTAATGGTGGTGTGCCTCGTGATTTTTTTTCATGAAACAAGTGTGCCTTTGCCCAAAAAAGGTTGAAAAACACTGATTTAACAAACTATCACACCAAACAAAATAAATTGGGGGGGGGCAGGGGGCTTCTGGGATTCATAAGCAAACATGTAGCAAAACTATCTTCATGTAGCATGCAAATTCCAGCAATTTTTATTCTGCTGTTGCTGACCCTGACAAGCAGTTGTTTTTGCACACACTGAGAAGCAAATGCTAATGCAAACACATGGGAAAGAAGTTGTTTTCAGAAAGTAAATAATCTACCCTTCTTCCACTAATAATGCAGAATCATTTTCCACGGCTGGGGAAATCCTAGAGGGGGGAAAGCCTGAGAGAAGAAGGAAATGAAAGGTAAGATCTTGAACTCTTGCTATTACTGCCCTTTGGCAACACAGCAGTGGTGGCAGAATCACAGACATCAAGAGGGTTGTTGTTTCTCTGCCTTATGCCATTCTACTGAAGGAGGAAGCAGACATTCCTGTTTAGTGTAAATAAAAGTGGGTTGTGCCTAATTTAACAGAGAGACTGACTGGGTAATACAAACATGGTCTCAAGAGATCTAGGAAATGAAAGCAGGCGTTCGAGAGATCAAGGGTGTATATAGACAAGCATTTACCAACATACCATAATGCCTCCAAGTGTCCCTATTTTCCAGGGACAGCCTCGGGTTTACAGAAGCCATCCCGGTTTCTGATTTGATCCTGAAACGTCACACTTTTCCTTAGGACATCCCCACTTTCATCGGAGAAATGCTGGCAAGTATGGAGTTATGCGACCCCCGGAGCCAAGGAGATAAGTAACTATATAGCCTTTAGAAGAAATCTGAAGGCAGCCCTGTATAAGGAAGTTTCTTTTTTTTTTTCTTTTTTAATGTTTTATTGTGTTTTTAGATATATTGGAAGCCACCCAGAGTGGCTGAGGCAACCGAGTCAGATGGACAGGGTATGTTGTTGTTGTTGTTGTTGTTGCTGCTGCTGCTGAATAGGACGTTCCCAATTTCATCACAGAAATGTTGGAGGTTATGCATAATGTGTATGTAACCTCTTGGTAAGCTGGTCATTTCCCTTGTCCCATCATGTTATGATGAGGATGTTAACCAAACTTCCCATTTCGCCTGAGATGCAAGGAAACAGGGAAGTGTCAAGGTTCTTCTTAACACATGGCAAAGCAATGTAGGTTCAGGCCATACTGGCAGCAGCCCCATGTGAGTGCCATTGGAATCACAACACTTATGGCTGAGCTTTTAGGCAGCATACAGGCTGAGGTGCTGTATGGGAAAACTTGCACATCTGAATGGGGCACACCCAGTTGCTGGGAGCTGTGTGCACCCAAAAGGTTTTTTTTTCCTGCAAACATCACATGGTGGGGCATATAGGAGTCAGAGTGGTGGGGAGGGAGTCAGCAGAAAATTGACATAGGGTGAGAATCTGGATCCGGGAGGGCAGTGCTGGATCAGGGCCCCATGGCTGCTTTCCCTCAAATGTAAAGGATTCGGCATCGGGCACCATTAACATATAATAAAAATAAGCATTGTTGGTCCTTGGAAGCTCAAATATCCTGACCTATTGTACTACTCAGGGACCAGTTCAATTGGAAGACACTTGGCCATGGAAAAAACAGTCAGTCCTCAGACTCTCATTGCATTGCTTTAACTGTTAAAGAGAATTACAACCAATCTTTTTACATCCATTGGCCTCAAATGATCTCACTTCTATGTGACTTTGCCTGAGTCCTATTGCAAACACACACACACACACAACTACATATGGATTGAGAACCTACTTAGTGGAACAATTTAAAAAGTGCCAGTGCCCAAAGACAGCTGATAGGCTCAGTCCAGAGGATCTGGTCTAAGGTTAATCGGACAGTTGTTGTTTTGTTGCTGTTTTTCTCTGCAGAGCTACATGCAGCTTAGCGATTCGGGCATTTCATTCTGTGCTACTTAGGCCTGACTTTTTGCTTTTTCTTTTACATTGCCCCCAGTGACTGTGCTTACTGAAAATGTGCATGATGGCGTTTAAAAAAAAAAAAAAAGTAAGAGAGTCAAGCTATATTCATGTAAAAGAAATGATAAGAAGCAGGTTTCAATTCACAAATTCACACCTAAGAGCCCTAACACACGGTTAACGAAGCTGCTATTCCCAAAATTATATCCCGTCTTTCCTTTCTTCCGTTGAAAATATGCAAGCTAAAACCGCTCCATTTTCATTCCCGTTTCGTGGTTTCCATTCATTTATACTGAAACTGTTTTACCCCAGCCACCCCTCTTCAATCATCCCCCTTCTCTCCTTTTGCACAGTTAGCAAGTTGCTTGAAATGTGCACAAAATCTTCGGAGAGCAAAAACCTTCACTGCATAATTTAAGAGCAGAGCTCATTACCCCTCTCCTTCATTTGGAGTGCTTGGAAATTCTTGTGCACCTCGAGGCTAAGTTGGGAGCTTCCAAATCATGATGCCTAACAGCCTTGCATACAATACACGACTCCTAAAATGCACGTGCTCCTGGAGAGAAACACCTTGATGCCAACGCTCTGGGAATTAACGCTAAAAACAATAATCTAGCAAACAAGAGTTCTGCATTTGTGAAGAATCCAGGCCCGGCAGTGCTGACTAAACTTGAAACAGTCACTGCTCTTGTCAGCAGGCAAAAGGTTCGAGACCCTATTTGCCATTTAATATTTTCCTAGCCCACAGCAAATTGGAGATTTATGTGGTCAATGTGTGTCAGGTTCCACGGCCGCTGTCCCATGTGCCTTATTAAGATGGTCAGATCTACCACAAACACATAAATGAACTCTAGCCCCATAACAGGAAGGAGCCTGGGGAAAAAAACCTAAACCTCTGACACCGTAATAAAATGTAACAAGGAGGTTACAGAACACTCACTATCGCCAATTAATTCTCTACTGCCAATGCCTTCTGTGGGTCATCTGTACAAACATGGCCTCATGAGCGACTGAGGACATTTCGTGTTCATTAAAATTGTGGCGCGAATGCTAAAAGATCAACACACGCAATCTTTTAGCATGTGGATTTTGAGCCTCTTCGCTTTCTTTCAGCTATATGAACAATTCTCTACTCCTACTTCTTAAATCCATTACAGATCCCGGAGCACACAAACAGGAGCTCATTCAATGGCTTTGATCAATGGTGACTAAATTTATTTATGCTCAATTGTCTGGTTTGTGTGCAATTTGCTGGTCTGGTCATGCAAAGGAAAAGGACAGAATTTGATATAACCTGGGTTTGCAGGGGGGGGGAGGGAGAAGGGGTTGTTGTTCCAGGTGTTAAAGCTACAAAACAACAACAACAACAACCAATTGAAACTATGGGCTTGCCCACATTTGAGCATTATTTAACGGTAGCTTTTTGATCCACTTGATTCCCCTATGCACATTAAGTATAAATGGCCTTTAAGTAGAGTATTTCCATGGCCTCCCTTTCGCTTACGAAATGAATTCTAGGTTCCGCCAAAATTCTCAAGTTTGTGTTAATCATCTTGAGATCTCCTCTTGAATTCTCTCAAGGGTATTATCATGGTGATCTGGAAGAACATTGAAATCAGGCAGAATGAGATAGAGGAGACAAGATGCAATGGAGGATGGGTCTCGTTTGCCTTTCACGGGTGGTGAAGAAATGGTGCATCGCAGTGGCTAAGAGACTGAGCTATGAACTAGGAAGACACTGGCTTGAATCTTACTTCTGCCATGAACTTACTTGAAGACCTATTGCCTTTCACTCTCATTCCCTCCACCCTTGCTATCTACAATATGGAGGATAATAGCATTGATTTGCAGGGTGTTGAAAGCACCTAGTGTAGTGGAGTCTCAGCAATAGCCTGCCAGAACCAGCATTGTTGCCACTATTGGGAAGGGAAGTGGCAACATGGTGGTGAGTGCACAGGCAGAGGTTCTCCTGGCCATGTATCCATGCAGCCCCGTCACCCTGAAGCCACAGTCCTTTCCTGGAACCAAGCCTCATATCACTTTGATCACATCCGCACCATGGATTTTCTTCAACTAAGTTTTGTTCAGAGTAGACTCCTTGAAAATAATGGATCTAAGTTAGCCGCGTCCATTAATGTCAATGGGTCCACTCTGCATATGGCAAACATTGGAGACAACCCCATGCATTTAACAGACATGGCTGCCATGGAATTCTACTCAATATTGATCCAGAGTAGATTCCAATGTATACTTAGCAGAGTAACAACTTAAACACGTTGCAGGATTCCCAAACAATAGACCAGAGGCAACAGTATTTCATCCAGCAGAGCTATACTTGTGCTGAAGGCAAATGAGCATAAATGGTCACAAATCCAATACATTCAGGATTGGCACTGTCCATAAGAAATCCAGTTGCAGCAGACTTAACTTAAACTTACAATAACTTATTAATAAGTCTAAACCTTAACACTATATACAGAACACCACACCAGAAGGAAGAGAGATAGAAAGAGAAAGTGAAACCCAGGCTCCTTCTGGCCTATTATTATAGTCAGCATGACCTTGACAGAAGAGATAACAGAACCAGTTTAAACCAGCTGCACTCAGCTTCTCTGAAGGAATAACCCAAACATCATGAACCTTCTGCTTGTTTCTTTCACACAGAGAAGCTTCCAGAAGCTTTCCAGAACCCACCTTGAATTAATTAGAATTAGGAAATATCTCTACACATCAGATCAATACTTTCTGTACTACGAAATGCAAACTGACAATGGCTTCCCACAAAGAATCCTAGAAGCTGTTGTTTGCCCCTCCGTGAGCTACAATTCCTAGCACCCTTGGCAAACTACAGTTCATATGATTCTTTGGATGGCACCATGTGCTTTAAGTGTACAGCTGTGCTGGTGATACTTAAGAAAGTTCTTCAACATAATCTCTCTCAACCTTTCTGGTTTATCCGCACACACCCTCCTTCATATGACTCAGAGCTTAAACTTTTATATCAAATTTGTTGACTGGAAATGTACAGAATGCTTCAATATTTAAGTTTCTCTTTTAGCAGCATCCTTGATTTTGTCTGCTTAGTAAAAAAAGGGGGGGAGGAGGAAAAGGAAAGGATTCCTTTGGGGTGTTTTTTCAAGATCAATCAACATTAGGCACTTACAGCGCTGTAAAGGCTAGGAGAGTGAGTTATTTAAAAAAAAAACTGTGTAATTGACTGGCATCTTGCAGCATCAAGTACAAAAAAGTGGTGCTTTAAAACCACACCAGGCATCTATTTTAGCCCTGGATTTAGTCAATCTCGGTTGGCAGCAGGTCTCACTTCAAAGTTTCAGAGAGCACTTCATGGCGTCTTGAAGAGCTCTAACATAGTTCAGCTAACAGAGATGTAGAAGGTGGAGTAAGTATCGGATGGAATTATATAGTATGGATCAGGGATGAGGAACCTGTAGCAGCCCCCGTCCCAATATATTGTTGGACAGCCAACTCTCAGCAGCCCCACCCCAGTCCTCAGGGATGATTTGCCCCTGTTTATTTAAACACTACACCTGAACTGCATACGGCAAAGCCTTTCCGTGTCCCTGTAATAGCTCTGCGGTCTACAGTCCAATTGTAACAGTGCAAGCGCTATTAATTTCAAGAGGAATGACACACACACATAACCGGATGCAGGGGTGCAGCTGAACACCTTGATCCAAGCATCTGTTGTCAGTGAGACATCCAAAGCTGTTATGCTAACATCCGTTTGGCTGACTGCTGCGTTGCAGCTGCAGCAACCTTCTCCTCTCTGCTTGAGGAATGAAGCACCCCACAGCTGCTTGCCCGGGACACTGGGAGGGTGGCAGCCTTTGTTTCCCAGCAGAATAGGAAATTGTGGCATCAGCTGGAACCCAGCAATGGCACATGTTTCATTCATAAATTTGTCCTATTCCTGCATTGATCTGCAAAAATAAAAATAAAAAGTCTGCACACACACACACAAAAACGTATTTTTATTTATCATTACATTGAGACCCCACTTTTCTTCTAAGGAGCTCAAGGTGGCAGGCATAATTCTCCTCCTCCCAGTTTTTTATCCTCACAACAACCCTGTGAGTTGGCTTAGACCGAGAAACTGTTTTTTTTAAAGACACATTTAACAAATGTATTTCTAAACTTAAAAGATGTGTTTTGTTGGTTCTTTTTAAAGCTGAGAGCTGTGTAGAAAATTTCAGAAAAATACAAAGCCTGAAAGGTAATTATGTTCCAATCTGCTGATTAGCCTAACAGGTTTGGGATCAAAGCAGTTCATATTAGAAGCCCTTGAAGCCACTCCACAACAATGACTGTGTTCCCTATGTGAAAGGGAGAAGGCAGCATTCGAAATTCGCCAGGCAGTAGGTGCGTTTTGCACCTGGCTATCAGCCACTTGCGACCACCTGGGCATCTCCCATCACCTGGAGGTGCATGCCTGGGGATCCCCGGATCTTGCCTGTTTTCTTTCGCACACAAACAACGCATCCTGTAGAATTCTGCCTGCGATATTTTATCTGCACAATCTGGACGGATTTCAGTATTGAAAAATGCAACTTTTGAGCCGTCTGACCCTAAAATGGCAACTAGACATTCCGCTTGGGGAACTGTAACCCTGGTTTAGCTTATATATCTGAGTTTATAACACTGGGAGAAGAAGTCAAAAGGACATAGTCTTGATTGCAGAAGGTCCCGGGTTCTGCAATGGATTAAATGGGATGTAATCCATTGGAGCAGTCAAATACAACATTCCTCATTTTCCTAGAGTGGGCACAGGCAGGGGGATGTTACTCCAGTCAGTAAAACTTCCTGTTCCACTGGTCTGGAGCGTCCTCCCCCTGCATGTGTCCAGGGAGATGGGCATGACCCTGGCTGACTCCATAAAGGAGCCAAATCACGCAGCCATCTTCTCTCTTGATGCCATGCTGCTCTCCTGCTGCCATTTTGTTCTCTTGATGCTGTTCCCTGAATGTATTTTCCTGTCTGCTGGCTCTCAGCCAGCAGCATATGGGCTTCAATCCTTACAAAGGAAGTAAGCCACACATTTTTCTCTGTATCTGTAACTACTAGCTAAAGCCTGCCTTCGGGGATCATGCAGTGAACTGAATGTGAGTAAACTTCTTGTTACTTTTAAGGAAAGACTCTTGGGTCTTTATTCATTTTAAGAGGGATAAAAGGGGACACCAGGAATAATCCAGTCTGATCAAGCCGGACTGAATTGCTTAACTAAAGAGATTCAAACGAATCTGCAAACTTAGCTTCCTGCTGTATTGAAGGGAATCTGCTCTGCTACATGACTGAATAGAGTGAGTGAAGGAAGGATAATATTTAATCAATATATCCTCTCCTACCATCCTTAACATTCCCACAATGCCCAGCAAGGCTAGGAGAGACTCCCTGTCTGAAATCCTGAAGTGACACCGTCAGTCAAATAAGCCAATAGGACAGCTTCCTATGTTCCTAAATCAGTTCTCTTGCCTGACTATTTGGTACCATTCCTATCACAGTTACTGCATGAAGCTGCTACATGCTACAGCTCTGCAACTTCCTTCTGCCTTAAGAGCAGTTAGCCAGGTGGCTGTAGCATACCAGCTTTCAGTTTGCTACAGGCACATGTGCACTAAAAAGCCACCTGAAGCCCCTTGTTCTCAGTGCTTTGAGCCTCAGGTCGAGATGACAGTCTCAACCCTCACTTATCTCCTTCAGTGTGGAAAAGTTAACAGGTAAGTACTTTTCATCCCATCTTGTTGTTGTTCAGTCGTTCAGTCGTGTCCGACTCTTCGTGACCCCATGGACCAGAGCACGCCAGGCACCCCTATCCTCCACTGCCTCCCCCAGTTTGGCCAAACTCATGCCAGTCGCTTCGAGAAAAACTGTCTGTGGGGTTTACCCTTCCTAGGGAATACATATATGAGCAGGAGTAAGTAAGGGGTTAAGTGGCTGACCATAGGCAGACCAATAAACAGAGGGAGGAGGAGCTAGGGGCAGCAAAACAGAGTCAGTTAGTGTTGGAGAGTGGGTGAAGAGGTGTGGATTGTAGCAGTGGGTTGGTGGGTGGTTGTTGATTGTGTGGGTTGGTGGTGAGGGAGAGTGGTGAGCGTAGGATGAGGACAGGGTTGTAACCAATATCTTAAGTTGTTAAAATTTTAAATAAACACTTATTATTTTGTTTTAAATCGCACCCTGACTGTGACAGTGATTACCAGGGAGGGGATCCTGGTTGGTGGCAGCGAAGCGCCGTGGTGGCACAGGGATCAATAGTCCGTTAAACGACCGGGGACCCTGTGTGATCACCACACTGTCCACCATCTCATCCTCTGTCGTCCCCTTCTCCTTGTGCCCTCCATCTTTCCCAACATCAGGGTCTTTTCCAGGGAGTCTTCTCTTCTCATGAGGTGGCCAAAGTATTGGAGCCTCAACTTCAGGATCTGCCCTTCCAGTGAGCACTCAGGGCTGATTTCTTTAAGGATGGATATGTTGGATCTTTTTGCAGTCCATGGGACAATCAGGCCTGAAAATATTGGTTTGTGAATCTGAGCACGTATCTCAGTCAAGGTTGTAGGAGTTTACATTTCTCCAAAGTGAACTTTGCCGTATTACACTGGTGTACTGATGTGATTCCCACACTGGGACTACTCTGCTGGTTGCAAACATAGAATCCAAGCTATTTACACAGCACAAACATCCAAAAGTTTCTTAGGGAGAACAAGAGTGCATGCAGAAACAGGCTACTTTGGGTGCTCTATAATCCCCTGAGTCCCAACATTGCCTTCATTTTGCTTAAGTAAGCAATTTCTTTGTGATCCAAAACGCTGACTAAATTCTCTAATCAGCTTTTGTTCAGAAACTATTTATTTCCATCTGCATTACAAATGCTGGATTTTAAGCAACCTATCAACAGTGCATAATCCAGCAAGTGATCTTGTCAGTGTGCCTTTTTCCCTCTCTAGATGAAGCCCCTGCATTCTGCACATCTGAAAGGGAGAAATAATAGGATTAGAGAAACACTGAGGACAGGAGCCGATGTCAAACAAAAGGAAAACATGCTGCCATTCTAAAGCATTCTCATGGCGCATTGGGAATTGTAATCCATTCATTTGCGCTAAAGACTTGTGTGCACTCATTATGCAAGGGACATAAACGCCTGGCATATTTTGATACTGTCGTCTCGCCTACTGGGACCCATAATTAAAACACATTCCAGGAAATGCAATTTTAAGACATCTAGTGACTAAAAGTATGGGCCGCTTCACCAATACGACATTGTCTGAGTATTTTAGTGTGCCGAAAAGCCAGCTGACAGCTAGTCTTTATAGGGTTAGGGTTAACAATCAACAGAATAGGGGAATGGAAGGTCTATGTTAGATGCCTGGAGCAACATTTCAGGTGGTTTTTCATATCTCAGATGGGCTGGGGAAACTCAGCTGTTGTTTTCTAATCATCTGTGTGTCCCTTCACTGCTGTAACTGGTGGGGCTTATGATTCTGCTGTTCATCTTAGGTCTACCTAGGGCCCAGGATGGGCAGGGAAAGCTAAATCTGTAGTCAGAGAGAGGCAGAGGAAGCATAACACTATAAGCTTGTTAATATAATGGTTTAATTTCATGAAATGGGAATGTTGCTTATGTTGAATTGCTGTGTATTTTTAGCATGGGATTTTTCCTTTGGCAGTAGCCCAGTGATTGGCTGAGTGTGAGTCACATGAGAGAGGCAATGCATTCTGTTGTGACTGTTATTCAAGTAACTGTCATTTTTAACTGTTTTCTGTTCTTCTCTCTGTTGAGAGAGGTTTCTTTGGATGCTGCTGAGGAAAGTGTGTGCTGGTGTGGTCTGTCTGGGGTGAAGCAGACAGGGAAAGATCCCTAAATGTTTATAGGGAGGAGCCTGTGCTCACTATATGGAAGAAAGTGAACTAGTATGAGATTAGGACAAAACAACTATATCCAGGGGCGTGGGGAGCTGCTTTGCCGCCCAGGCCGACAAACGCGGGGGCACCCCCTGCAAGCCTTAAAACTTGCAGTGCCCCACGCGCGCCGACGCCGTCAATCGTGGGGGCGGGGCACTGGTTGAAATATCAGCACTCTTTATCACTGAGGCTGATTTCTGTTTTGGAATTTCCTGTTACAGGAGTTAAAACCATGCACAATGGCAACAAATAGCTTGCATCACACAGTAATAATTTCAAGGGCACATTTTCGATATAAATAACTCACTTTCAACCTTAATAAGCCTTCTAAAAATTATTTCAGTAAATTCATTATATAGATGTCAGCTTGGATTATGATGTTATATACTAGTGTGTTTTACCTCCTTTCTTTGTTCCACGCAGATAAGCACCATTGTTTTCTTTTGAAAGCACTGCTCTTGGCCTTGCCACACTTTCGTTTACAAGAGTAAATATGCATGTCCTTAAAATATAAGACTGTCCTTCAACCTCTTTTCTTAACTACAGAAAGCTGTCTCAACTTGAAAAGAATGTTAATATAAGAAGGGGCGAAAAATGTTCTTGACCCTTATGAAAAATTGTTTTCTAATTCAAGTCCGTTAGAAGCCAAAAGCAAGGCTAAGATAAACCACTCACGTTTTCGCTCTTTTCTTAGAAATGTGAAGCACTGATAGAGGATTAAAAAGACAGCCAAACTACTTATTATCTACTTTGCTTTCATCTTTACAAGCAAGCACTTGAAAGTATTTAGCAACAATAGCCAAAGAGGAAAAAGGAAGAGGTGATCGCTCACAATAAAAAATGCAGCATATTGACAAAAAAACACTTTATAAAACGTAAATGAATTTGTGTCACTGAGGACTAACACCATTCTCCTGAGCTTTCTTAAATGAGAAACTTTCAGACCTACCGTATATCTTGCCTGCGATCCTAATGAGAAGTTGTGTGATATCACAATATTGTGCCTAAGTTTGGGAGTGAGGAGATTAATTTTACTGGGTATCACAGTCCCAATAGATAGAACAAATACTTTGCAAGGACTCTAAGGAAGTGAATATCTTACTAATACATTAGCATGTCATTCTCAAGGATAAACTGAATCAAATCATCTTTGACCATGGGTTGTATCCAGCCTCACATAACCAACATGCTTAACTCTAATTAATGCATGAAGGGGTTAAGGCTATAGAGCAAGCTGACCCATCAGACTTCGGTCACATCTCTCACCTTGGGAGGAAGAACTACTAAACTCTTTGTTATCCCTCTTTCCACCATTTTTTCCCACTATGCGAACCAACAAGTAAGGATGTCTAAGCTGAATGATTCAAACTTCCACCACATAGTTTTAGAAAGCCATATTTGTGTTTCTATACAAATAATTTAGAAATATTTGCCACTTTTTATAACCTAAGTTTAACTGCCTGTCTTTTCTTGCTGCTGTGTCAAAAAGCACATGAATCTGACCTTTGAAGAGTTTCTAAGTAAATGATTTTTAACTTACCAAACATGTGGTCAATTTCTACACTAAGGGGAAGTGGATAGCATTGGAATAGACTTAGAAGAGGATATTTTAAAGCTCTAGCAGCCTATATTTCCATGCTTGACTTTGCTACATGTTTTGTGATTTTAAATCTCTGCTGGGGTTGTCTCACCAAAGAGTACTTCCCCCAAACCTGGATCTATGCAGACAGGGAATTCTCCTTTTATTCTTTAAACAAAATTCCAACATTATTACTCTCTTTCACCGATAAAGAAACTGGTTTAGTAGATTAGGGGAACAACTGATGTAATAATGTACCGGTATCTGGATTGCATTATAATAAAGCTTCAGAAAATCAAATGAGAAAAATATACCACACAGTGTTGTCAGTATGGTGTATTGGTTAGTGTTAAACTAGGACCTTGGAGACCAGGGTTCAGATCCCTACTTAACAAAGCCTCTCAGCCTAACCTACCTTACAGAGTTGCGATGAGGATTATATAATAATAAATCATAATCATAATAATTTATTATTTATACCCCACCCATCTGACTGAGTTTCCCCAGCCACTCTGGGCAGCTCCCAATTGAGTGTTAAAAACAATACAGCATTAAATATTAAAAACTTCCCTAAACAGGGCTGCCTTCAGATGTCTTTTAAAAATAGGATAGCTGTCTGGGATGCAGCACCCTTCACCGTTCTGAGAAAACACCATAATCCCGATTATATTTTAATAATAATATTTTTATTATTGATACCCTGTCCATCTGACTGGGTTTCCCCAGCAACTCTGGGCGGCTCCCAACAGAACACTAAACACAGAATAAAACTTCAAACATTAAAAGCTGCCTTCAGATGTCTTCTAAAAGTCAGATAGTTGTTTGTTTCCTTGACATCTGATGGGAGGGCATTCCACAGGTGGGCGCCACTACCAAGAAGGCCCTCTGCCTGCTTCCCTGTAACCTCACTTCTTGCAATGAGAGAACCACCAGAAGGCCCTCGGAGCCGGACCTCAGTGTCTGGGCTGAATGATGGGGGTGGAGATGCTCCTTCAGGTATACAGGATCGAGGCCGTTTAGGGTTTTAAAGGTCAGCACCAACACTTTGAATTGTGCTCAGAAACATACTGGGAGGGAAGAACTATGCCTGACATCTGGAACTCCTTGGACAAAAGGCGGGCTATAAATGCAATAATTAAAATAAATAAAATATTTTTTAAAATATGTGTAGTGCTCATCTGGTTGAAAATTTAAAGGTTATAAACAGATGCTCCAGAGTAGCCTTCACCAACCAGATGCCATCCAATGTTTTGGAAAGCAACTCCAATCATTCCAAGTCAGCATGGCTAATGGCCAGAGATTCTCATTCAAGACATCTGGAGGCACTAGGTAGGTGAATATCACTATTGGGTGTGGTGTCAATCAGTTATCTTTACTAATGAATTGGCTGAAGGAGTCAGCAGTACACTAATCAAATTCAGATGATACAAGATGAAAAAGGGCTGTAGAGACTTCAGGAGTTGGGCTACATTCCCAGCTTAATATCAAAGTCTATATTAAATGAAGCATGAATTAATTTCCATAACTTTTTTTAAAGAAAAAACAGCGGCAAGGGTGAGAAATGTTGTGCCGTGCTATTAAAGTCTTACACAGTTTGAGACTGCAGTAACAGAAGCTTCGTTTCCAAAACCTGGGAGCAAATATTACAGTTTCATTGAACCTCACCTGAAGCGCTTGGATCAATTCTGGGCACCACAGCATACCAAAGAGTTGGAAAAGACTCAGAGGAAAGAAAGAAAAAAAGGATCAAGAAAATGAAAAATACTTGGAAAGAATTTGTTGGAGGTATTCCAAAAAGAAAAGAGAGGCAATTCTATCTTAGATATTCTATCTTAGAGCAAAGAATTGGGACAGGTATGCCAACTTTCATGAGTCAACAATACTTTTCAGAAAGTTCATTGTGGAAGGCAAAGCTGCCAAATGTGTTTCTCAAGCATTCCAACAGAATCTTAGTGGCAACAAAGGAAGTAAGTGCATATACATGAACATACCTCCATTTACATTATAGTGTACAATGTAGGGCTGTATATGCCTCATCCCCCTGAATCCAGTTTGGAGCCTGATTCAACCCAGGATAACCCTGACCTAACCAGACCTGATCTAGGGACTGACCCGAAATGTGGCTTTAAATCCAAATTAAACATGTGGCCTGTGACAAGGGTGGGGGGAGAAGGAGACACAGAGCCTGAAGAAGAAGAAGAAGAAGAAGAAGAAGAAGAAGAAGAAGAAGAAGAAGAAGAAGAGGAGTTTGGATTTGATATCCTGCTTTTCACTACCCGAAGGAGTCTCAAAGCGGCTAACATTCTCCTTTCCCTTCCTCCCCCACAACAAACACTCTGTGAGGTGAGTGGGGCTGAGAGACTTCAAAGAAGTGTGACTAGCCCAAGGTCACCCAGCAGCTGCATGTGGAGGAGTGGGTCCCCCAGATTACGAGTCTACCACTCTTAACCACTACACCACACTGGCTCTCCCCTTGCCAGCACTGCCTTCTCCCCTCCTCTCCATATCACATGTTTATTTGAGGTTTCAATCTCTAATTAAACATGGCGGCAGTGGCAAGGAGAGGGCGAAAGGAGAAAGGGGCAGAGACCTTCATTTGGATCTCATTCTCCCTCATCTGACCACATGTTCAGCACCCTAATTAAACATGCAGTCGGTGGCAGCAAGGGAGGTGGAGAGAAAGACAGTTCCTTGTCTTTGGCAATCAATCGTAGCAGCAAGGGAGGTGGAGAGAAAGACAGTTCCTTGTCTTTGGCAATCAATCGTAGCGAGTAAGAGTCATTCTGCTCATGCGATGCATTAGTTAGATACAACCTCAAACCATGATGGGAGGTTTACTCTTCGCTTCACTCACTTCATTCCATGGCTAAAAGCAGACCAGCTCCAAAATATAAAAAATATATGAAAGTATCTCCCATAGTGAGTTATGAAGTATGTTGCGTGTTTAGACCTTTTAACCACCCCCTAAATAAATTCACACATGACTCAGATATTTGGTTTGGTTTTTGGCAGAATTTAGGCCACAACTTTATTGATTACAATCAAGTGAGTGGTTGCATAGGCTCTGGTTCGACTAGCTCCCTGCACCCTTGCAGGCAGCGCTGACCCAGAGCTCTATCGTAGGTCAGCCAAAGGTGAACACCAGGGACAGCGGAAGGCGGAACCCGGCCACCCTGCCACCCTGACATGTCTCCTGGACTCGGGCACGGGCACAACCCTTCTCAGGGTTGACCAAACCATTGAGTCCCTGGATTCCTTTACCGGAATACCTTTCGCATAGGGATGGCCAGACCTTTCTGCCACCCCTATCACTTGAACCAGAGCCTATCTGCAACCTTACAAGTTGTGACGATTTGCTATGCGGCAGGCGAAACCCAAGTGGCAACAGCCAATCAGCCAAGCGGGGAAAATTCCTGCCGTGCCCCTGTCCCAACGACAGGCGACACATGACGGCATAGCAAGGTCAAGCGCAAGCCCTAAATATAGAGAGAGGTGGGTGGGTGTTCCAATGCACTAGCCCGAAGAGGAAGCTTAAATAGGTCACTTGATGTCCTTTTCCTGCGTCCCATTGGTCGGATTGCTCCCAGCATCGAGGGACCTACCAATAGGGTGTTGTGGCTTGTCCAGATATTTCCACCCACAACACAGGATTTGGTTTCCAGGTCACACTGCAACACTTTGAGGGAGGACCTGGTCTATTTTAACAGCTTCTGATTTAAGCTATGCATATTTATTTTATTTCCAAAAGCAACCTGAACTATGAATGTGTTGACATTTTGCTGTAACAAAAAAACAGTAACATTTTGCTGTTACTGTTTGTTATCTGTTAAGAATTTGATCTTGCCATTGGTTATTAATCCTGTCAAGGATGTGTTTTATGTCCTCTTGTCCCTGCCCTCACCATGTCTTTAAACTAAAATAAAGCAGGCTCATTGATGTGCAGAATCCCAGGCAACGTGCATGCAATGTGCTAATCCCTGTGCATGCACAACTCTTCCCCATGTATGCATATAGGCAAAAGATGTGTGCAGTGACATCTGTACACAACCGGTCTGCAAATAGGAGTTTCTATGTGCTTGAATCATTTTTGTTTTGTTTGCTACTGCAAAATGGTTTCAGGCTAAGCATCCAGACTTTAGCTACTGTTTGTGAAGAGAAAATGTCCACTGGGATGGATAGGAGTTATGGCTTTGTCTTCAGGACTGGACTTTAGCATCAAAGGTGAATGCTGTCCTACCATGTCTAAGGTCCATTTGTTCTACTATAAACACATATTTTATTGAAGAATAAAACCCACAACGATGCCTGCCTTTTCAATTGTTAAAAGATTTTAACACACACTGGAGCATAGGTTCGGCACTGTAGCTCAACAATGTGTTATTCTTCCCCCCCCCCCATTGCATTTCTCTGTGTACAGAAGCCTATTTTTGAAAGTCCCCAATGTCTCTCTTTCACTTTCCAAGACATTCCTGTGTCTAGGAGCCAGTTCAAAAAGTCAGAGAAAGAGTTGTGATATAGCATAAATAGGACTCTGTTCCCCCCACTTCAAAAGCTTTTTTTGATCTGTAAAGCTAGGGAGAAACATTTTAGCATAACCTTCTTCCCAAATGTACCAGGTTTCTTCATGCTGGGCAGGCCAGAACCATTTTGGAGGGCTGGTGGAAGGCAGGTTAGGAGAGATGGCTGGGGACCCAATTCTGCACTGCTGTGGGAAACAAAGTCATGAACCTCCTGGGTATCTGAGGATGTGAAGCCATCTTCTAACAATGTGCAGCATATTTCCATGTATATTTGTCTGTTCGTTAGAAAAAAGGTGGAATGTGCATTTTTTTTCATGTGCAAGTCAGCAAATAAATAAATAAATGACCAAAACATTTACTTCAACCAAGATGCGCAGGGGAACACAAAGATCCGCAATTCACTGCTTAACTTCATAGATTATTCATTCATTATCCGATGGTCCTTACACATTTCCTCATCTTACAAAATTCCTGTTGACAACAAGTGTGGCTGAAAACTAACACGTTCAGCAGGAGGTGTGTCACATTTAAGGAATGTATAATAAATGTGTTTTATAAAACATATGCTACATTTCAGGCCAAAGCTATTTGAAGACTGTATGTTTTAACTTTAACTTTAATCTCCTGAGAAATCTGTATGTGGGACAAGAAGCTACAGTTAGAACTGGATATGGAACAACTGATTGGTTCAAAATGTATCATGGAGCTTTCTAGAAGCTGGTTGCTTTTCCCTGTTACACCTCCCAACTCTGAAAGACAGAGATGCCGCATGCACATCACGCCATGACACCACACACATGTGACTGATGAATGGTTTATTTAAGGTTCATTAGTGTTCCACCGGTGTATACCTCTTTAAAAGTCAGAATGTAATCCTGCGATCTAGTTTAGCAGCTGTGGAAGTGTACAACAGGTGTTGCTACGTTTATGGTGATTGAGTAATGATATGTTGTATAAAAGGAGTGCTATGCATCTACCCTGCACCCCTAGCGGGTGGGCTTTTGGCTGGGGTCATGTTTCTGTAAAGTTCTGAAGATGTAGTATACTTTCTGTTATTTTATTTTTCTGTAATTAAAACGAAGCAAATGGTTTATTTGCATTCCATTATTGATGTGCAGTTTTCCTCAGTGCGTTTTCCGCGGCGCATTTCCCCCGCCTAATTACACAACAGTGACATGTGTTTCACACATGACACCACATGTATGCAATGCATTCCAGGCCCCCTCAATCTTGGGCATGATCAGCTGCAGCAGAGGTGCTGTGGTGTCATGGCGTGATGTGCATGAAGCGTCACATCATTGAGAGGAGGCTGAGCACACAGCTCAGCACAGTGCAGCTTCAATGACCAGTGGCTCCTCCTCTCTCAGGCTGAGGAGGAGCTCAGCTCTGCACTCAGCCCCCTCTGTCCCCTCAACATTGAGGGGGGCTGGCCCCCTTCAAACAGGTATTTGGGGGCACAAAGACACCTCAGCCCCACACAGTTGGCAACCCTGAGCTGGAGCAATAATCCCTGAGTGGTTGAGCAAAGGATAACCTCAGCATTTCATGTGTTCCATCTCCTTCACCACTGAGGGGGTTTCACTTCTTATGGGACGACTGCAATATGGCTGTGTGGACTGGATGAGTGGACTGAGAAGAAGCAGAAGGGGAGTGACAGTGGAGCGAAGGATGAAGGACAGATAAACACTGAAGTAGGTTGCTATGGGTAAACATATGCCAGCCTTTCCCAGACTGGAGTCCCCCTGATGTTCTTGTACTACAACTCCCATCATCCCTTACCACTGGCCATTCTGGCTGCAGCTGATGGGATTTGGAGTCAAACAACATCCGGAGGCACCAGGTTGAGGAAGGCTGCATGTCTGCAGAAACCACAAATATGAATGAGCTCTATTCCTCAATAGGATTTATCATTGCTCAGGCAATTGGAGTAATATGATGCATCAGGGAATAGAGGTATTGGATTTTAAAGGTCCTTTCCTGCTGCCTCCTGGCTTCCTATCCCATAGTTGCCTGAGTCAGTGTGAGCACAAAGAGCACTATCTATCAGAAGCTGTAATATTTCTAGGAGAGCTGACTCATCATGGCAAAGAACTCAGAGGCTAGTAACAAGAGCAGGACACTTTTAAAGTGTATTTAGCCACCAACTTTTTAAAATTAATAAAGTGGGCACACTTTATTTTACAGCTGGGAACAGGTTGCTGATAAAAGATGGGTTTTCATCTTCAACTGTGGTTCCTACTTTTATGTTTTCAAACATCCTGGCAACTCGGGCAAAATGTCTCAGAACATGTGCAGACTCCTTTGCCGTTGTGAAAGGGAGCAGATTAATATTTCAAAAGATGTGGGCCCAGGAATATACTGCTTCTGAACATGTATAGACTGCATATTATAACCTAAACATATGCCACTGAATGCTAACATTGACTGCCTGGGGGACTTTGGTAGGACTTTTATGAAGAGCAGAATGCAACAAGGCAGAGCAGTGCATATGCAATCAGTTTCATGACATGGGCATGTTCCCACATTTAAAACAAAGCCCCTATCACCTTAATGCACTTATATGTACTATAGACACTCACACATATATGTGCTATAGCCACACACCTAACAGAGAAAACAGCAAGGGCTCCCCACCCACCACCCCGGCTTTGCATAGCCCCTTGTTCTGGCAGCCACCAGCAATATTACATTCTGGCTGTAGTAGTGAAATTGTAGCTAGTTTGCAATTCTCTAAGGTTTATTTGCTCCAATTTGACTTAATACCAGGATGCGGTTTTTTAAACAACAACACAGGGGGAATCAAAGGTCAGGCTCACTTGGAGATCTGCCCTGGGAGTTCTCTTCCCAGATTCTAGATCTGCGAGGGTGGCTGACTGTGGCTCTTCAGCAATGAACTCTCTCCAAAAAGAAAAAGAATTCATTTATTGGGATGAGTTTGAAACAGGATCCAAGGTGAGCTTCGTTGCAGATATTCATATTGTACAGTTTGAAGAGACTGGAAGCCTACGAACTGACTCCTTTTGGAAATGAACCACCGTCCAGACCCATAAAAATATTATTCAAACTTTTATGAGCAGAACTGAGAACAAAACATAGGCATCAAAGATACAACTACAACATCCATACGATGTATTGTGCTGTCCAGCAGAGGCTCAGCACCTTAGAAAATATGAAATAATCAAAACAGACCTATAAACACACACTCTCTCTCTCACTCCCCTGCCCCCAGCCTGCATTGCAGCCTCCAGGCTGTTTAGTCTCCCTTCAGGAGAGTTTCATTTACAAAGACTGAAAGACAACTCCCTTCAAAATGGAGATTTGCAACCCAATACCTTCATCATATGATCTAAGGTTACAACACTCACATGTTAGCTACCAGAGAACAACTATCAGTTAATTAATAACTCAGCAAGTGTTCAAAGTGCTCTCCTTGACTTTAATATCGCTCCATGGAAAATCCACGTTAAACCTTTTCACTAATACACATTTAGGTGTCAATTACCGGTAAACTCATTTCATTGTCAATCAAACTTAAGAAACTTTGGCTATGATTCTGCTTGAATACCACCGGACTCTGTCTTGCAAAAGTCTGAAGCACCTCTTATTTTCCTTTACTTTCTGTAGCATAGATGGTGACAGGAGGCAACTACTATAGAGAATTACTAAATATAAGGGAGCAAGGTAGATCAGGTAAAAACATTTGTCAGCATTGTGCAAGTGTAGAGTTGCACACCAAAAGAAAGTTTCACATTTCTAGCCAACACTCATTTCCGCACCTTCTCTTAAGGTCCGAAAATGCATCCTATTTTTATAATTGGTGATAGATATATATTTTTGACAGCTCACTATTTCCTACGAAATGAATATGGAAACTTGCTAATTAAGGTTAAATAGGGACATACCACTCTGGCTTTCTTAATGTTCATCATGTTATCTGCAGTTAAGATGCCTTTCTGCAGACAACTCTATTCACCAGCAGAGTTGTAGAGACCATTTCTTGTTTCAAATGGTATCCACGGCAAAACATAGCTATCCCCCCACCCCATAAGCTTTACATCAAAAGCACACCGCAGGTAAACAATTGTCTGCTTCCACAGTGCAATGTCATTACAGGAGGTACTAGACTGCTTCCAGGACCAGGCATCAAAGTGACTTGTCACATTCAGCAGAAACTCTAGAAGTCGTATATGACATATTTTCACAGACAGTTCCAACCTTCGCAGGAGATCTGCTGTAGAGTCGCACGCATGAATTCACAAAAGCCAAAGCTTATAACCCACAACTCCTGCTGCTTAAAAGAACCGGAACGCTACTTGATGAAATAACTTTTCATACTTGAACATCAAAAGAAGAAGAAATGAAGTACTGCTAATGACTGCATAGGGAGGGCGAGGAAGTGAAGCTTGGCCAGCCACTACCCACTGTTTCTTCCAAATCACCCGCTGTCAAAATCCGTTTTATGACCTTGATTCTTAATGTGATCATTTCGACCATTCCTGTTCTCTAGAACCACTTATGCAGAAAGCAAACATGGGTAAAATATAGGGATGTGGAATGAGTAGCCACGTGTCCTACGTCAGGATAGTTCTCTATATGAAGGGCTGTCAGATGGCATTCTCCCATTGAAGGTGTCCTCTACTTGAAGGGTTGCCCAATGGAAGTCCAATGCAAAGATAAAGAAGCTCAAGAAGGCAGAGCAGGAGGACAGCTGCAACATTTAGCACTAACAACATTTAGCACCTGGAGAACAGACTGAGTGGGTATATATACCTGCTATAGTGAAATGCATTGCATTTCTATTTAAATTATAGTAAGTATTGCTAAATGTGTGTCTAGACATATAAAGCAGCATGTGTATATGTTATGTGGATTGATGTCCTTTTTCATGATGCATAAGAGGAACCCCGAGATTGTGATCCAGATTGGGGCCATGATACTAAAAGGTTTACAGTTGCTGCCATACTTCCTGGTAACCAGGCAAGTGGTGTGCATGGCAAAAACAAACCATTTGTTACATGGTCTGGAAGTAAATACAGTGGTACCTTGGCTCTTGAATTTAATCCCTTCTAGGACTCTGTTCGACTCCTGAAACAGTTCAGAAACCAAGGCGTGGCTTCCAATTGGCTGCAGGAGCTTCCTGCACTCAATCGGAAGCTGCAGAAGCAGCAGTTGGGCATCTGGCTTCCGAAAAAGGTTCGCCAACCAGAACACTCACTTCTGGGTTTGCGGCGTTCAGGAGACGATTTGTTCAGGAGTCAAGCCGTTCAACTACCAAGGTCGAGGTGTCACAAGGTACCACAGAGGTGTCCTTGCCTTCTCTCCAGCTTGCTGAATAATTCCATAATGAATGAGCATTTCTTTGAATCACAGCCTAGTCAAGAGGCGCAGCCCAGCAGTCTCTGAGCAGCTGTGGACAAAGGGTTGTGAGGAGTGATCAAGAACGGAATGAGACCTGTGCTTCCTGTTCCTCCACGATGCCAAATTGCCCAAAATAAAATTTCCTCATGTCCACTAACTACAAGCTACGAAAGATGTGCCAGTGCTGAGACTCCCCCAAAGAGGAGTGATATGGAAGTTGCTGACAAGAGGAAGCCCACTGGATATTTACTCTTTCTGCTCATGCTACAATGTCCCGCATGCCACTATCTCGGCAACTTTGGAAGCAAGGACTTTAAATGGACTAAAGGACATGATGGCCTTGTAAACTTTGCCACAGCCTCTATAAAGAGTTAAGTTAATCTGTTTTTTAACTGTCAAAGGCTGCATTCCCTCTGTCAGAGGCTTCTTGAAGTTTCAAAACAATGGGAGGAGGCAAAACCATCTCTGTCTTTTCTCTCGCTTTCTGCTACTTACTCTTTTCTCTTTTTCCCACTCCCTTTTCTCTCCTTCTTTTTCCCTACCTAGTGGGCTGTTGGGAAAAAACACAGATTGCTCTTTCCAGAGATCTGATCACTGCAGATTGCCCACCCCTGCTCTAGGTCTGCAAGCAACCTCTTAAACATAGGGAAGGCAACTCATCAGTATTCAAGCTTTTATTCTTGCATCTTGTTGTAGGGCTATTGTTTATGGTTGCTTCAGAGCACAGCCAGGGCTGTGAACTGCAGAATATCAACAGCAATAAGGCACAATTAAAATTACAGAGAGAAGGGGGGAAGGGGTTTATTAAAACAGAAATACTACTGTACAATCATTCCACACACCGGTGAAAATCGATAGGCAATGATTTTGTTGTAAACATGAGAAGTTAACGAAAAAGTTGTACTCTAACCAAAAAAATAAATAAATCCTAATCAATTTATTCTTTGTTTCCAAGGGTGATAAGAGAATACAATCAAAATGAAATACTCACAATATATCGAATGTACATGTTCCTCTGTGTATTATTTGTTCTTCATATCAATGCCTATGTTTTGCTTTAATGAGTTATTTTCATTCATCCATCTCAAGGCACACAGTGAATACTGTGCATTCATTTTGGAAGGCTATTGACTAATAACAAAGGCTGGGGTCCTATGTCTTACTGTTGATTCTCAGTTCCCACTGGAGTCAATGAAGCTAAGGTCTCTTAGTGGTGGGGGAGCCATTGTTCTTTCCATCCTCCCCACACCACTCCAGGAAAGCCAGTTGTCCCAGGGTGGATGGAGCCCACCCTTCTTATAGAATCATAGAATCATAGAGTTGGAAGAGACCACAAGGGCCATCCAGTCCAACCCCCTGCCAAGCAGGAAACACCATCAAAGCATTCCTGACAGATGGCTGTCAAGCCTCCGCTTAAAGACCTCCAAAGAAGGAGACTCCACCACACTCCTTGGGAGCAAATTCCACTGCCGAACAGCTCTCACTGTCAGGAAGTTCTTCCTAATGTTTAGGTGGAATCTTCTTTCTTGTAGTTTGAATCCATTGCTCCGTGTCCGCTTCTCTGGAGCAGCAGAAAACAACCTTTCACCCTCCTCTATATGACATCCTTTTATATATTTGAACATGGCTATCATATCACCCCTTAACCTTCTCTTCTCCAGGCTAAACATACCCAGCTCCCTAAGCCGTTCCTCATAAGGCATTGTTTCCAGGCCTTTGACCATTTTGGTTGCCCTCTTCTGGACACGTTCCAGCTTGTCAGTATCCTTCTTGAACTGTGGTATACTAGATCTGCTCCATATTCCAGAAAGGGCAACACTGGCATCAGAAGAATTCTCAGTGCTGGCATCTCCAGTGTGGCCTTGAATATTTATTACAGTGGTGCAGAAAGTACATGTGCTGGACCAATCACCCCAAGAAGGACCACAACCACTCTAACACCATGCACCCAGGACCTGCTTCAGAGAAGTACAAGAGAATGTCACCGAGAAGTACAAGAGAATGTAAAAGGATTGAATTCCTCAATCCATTTCCCAACACAGGTCAACCACCAGCATGACCAAAGGCAGTTTCCATTCTGAACCAGGCCAAAAGGTGTACCTGAATGAATAATAATAATAATTTAAAAAAAAAAACCAACAACAGTCTGGAGTTGAGATTTCATAGCCTTTTCCAATACCTTGCTTGAGAATGATAAATCTGACCCTGCCAATAGTTGACCAGATCATTAAATTATATACCAGTGTTTCCTAAATTTGGGTCTCCAGCTGTTTGGGGACTAGAACTCCCATCATCCCTAGCTAGCAAGACCCAGAGGTAAAGGAAGATGGGAATTGTAGTCTGAAAACAGCTGAAGACAGTGTTTAGGAAACACTGTTCTAGACTGTGTTACTTTAACAGAGGCGGAGCTACCACCTGCTTCAATGTGGGCACAACCATCCCTTCCCTTAAGGAGGCATTGGTAACCACCAAGGCCCTAATGAGAGCCCAGCTTCAGTTGCTTTCAATAGCCAAGTTGTACGAAGAGCAAGTGATAGGTGTCAAACATCCAAGTAGCTTGTCCATATACTCGGTCTCCTAAAATTGTGTTCGCCTACTAGTTATACGTGGGACTAAAGGGATGCAGGTAGTGCTGTGATCTAAACCACTGAGATTCTTGGGCTTGCCAATTGGAAAGTCAGCAGTTTGAATCTGCACAATGGGGTGAGCTCCCGTTGCTCTGTCCCAGCTTTGGCCAACCTAGCAATTCGAAAGCACACCAATGCAAGTAGATAAACAGGTATCATTGCGATGGTGGGAAGGTAAACAGCATTTCTGTGTGCTCTGGTTTCCGTCACGGCGTCCCATTTTGTCAGAAAGTGGTTTAGTCATGCTGGCTATATGACCCGGAAAGCTGTCTGTGAACAAACACCGACTCCATCGGCCTGAAAAGTGAGATGAACACCACACCCCATGGTCTCCTTTAACTGCACTTAACTGTCCAAGGGTGCTTTACCTTTTTATATGTGGAATATAAGAATGGTTTAGCATGGATACATGGGGTAAACAACATGCAGTCATTCTAGATCATTGACTTGCTGTCTGGGGATGATGGGAGTGCAACATCTGGAAGGCACCACAGTGGGAAACCACTGGACTAGCTATTCCACTGAAATATGGGTCCTTGACATTATTGCTCTGATCTAGGTGTTTTAGGTGATGCACCAATTTCAGGTTCTGCAAAACCCTATCCCAAGCATGAAATCTAGTATGTAAATGATCAGCCAGGATTTAGAAAAACCAGCTGTAAATTAGATTTCCAGAAGCATTTCTTTATCACATGAGCATTAAGTGAACTGGGTGGTCTGTGTGTAAGTCAATAATCCTGTGAAATCTAGTTAATCATATGTAAAAGGCTTACAGCTTCCCTGCTATTTCAAGGGAAATGGGAGCATATGGACTTCCGTTATTACCATAACTAATTTATACTCTTCAGGGCCTACTCGAAATGGTTAGAATTGAAACAATATCTGCTATTTCCATCTAATTATCTAGATACTATATTTAGCACAATCCTTGTTTTATCTGCATGCTGTTTAGATGGCAAAAGAACAACAGTCTAAATAAATAATGTTTAGTGTAAAAAAAGGAAAGAATCTTTCTTATTATATAAAATTACAGACCACATAATTCTCAGACTGATGTCGCTCTTACCCCTTTGTGTTAAAATGGGATCCTGTCACTGGAATAGAACAGCACAAAGGTTTTGGATTTAACCAAAGTGCCTTCTTCCTGACAAAATCCCTAAAACAATACATGCGGCGTAGCTTCTGAGTACAAAGGAATGATGAAAAATCCTTGTAAAAGATGGATAAAGGCAACATGGAATTATGAAAATGAAATGAAATGAAAGCTGTTCTCCACATGAGGAACCTTCCACCACCTGCTTGCCTTGCTCTGGTGGCCTTCCTCATGCCATCAGCAAAGGACTTAGTGGCCAAAATCTTTCATGAAACATAGTTCTTGCATAAAAACATTTACAGGACTTAAAGGGTGGAACACTCTGCTTATGAATAAAACTGCTTATGAGGCTTCCAGTCAGGCCTGGCATCAGAACCCAGCACACTGGGACACCCGCTGTTTTAGTGTGTATTTTTCTTGATATGTGCATGTTTGTATGCAACTTTGCCTAACGTACACGTTTTTGCAATGCAATTTCCCCCAATATAATGCATATTCTCACCAATATACACACTTTTATGCACACTTTGCCCCAGTATATGCATTTCTGTGCACATTATTTGACTGGAAAAATGCATTGCAAAGTTCAGAGATGTGCGAATTCTGACGGATGGCTGTGTTTCAGTTTCAATGCAGTTTCAGAAAGTGCAAATGATGTAGATTTCACCTTCAAATGTGCACTGACTCAAATTTCCCCCCTCCCATCCCTACTCAGAAGTAACTGGCTGTCTTTGATCCCACACAATTTCAGAACAACTGAAGAGCAAAGTATCCTTTCTGTCAGTCCATTTCATACTCCTGGATTGTTCAGTCCCTGCTCCCAGCCACCCGTCTCCCCTTTGCAAGCAAGCAAAGTTACATCCACAATGATAAGTCACTTTTATTCCCCTTTGTTAGTCTTGATTATTTTCTCTCGGGTATCCTTTCAGCCATCCAGTTTGAAGTTGACTTCTGCCATCCTAACAATAGCCCGTTCTGCAGCAGGTAAATTATCAGTTTGTTACAAGGCTACCATTGGCAAACAGTCTAATCACAGAGTTCATGAAAGAAATTAAGGCCAGGGCAAGTTAAGCTTTTTTGCAGCTGCAATGTGGTTATCCAATATGTGTTTTTTCTGCTCTTTTTGCCTGGTACATGGAGGCTGTTTTCACATAGACTAAAAAGATCAGGAATGAAACTATGCCAGCTGGCACACCCATGACATTATATGCCACATGTTCAGTGAAAGTTCTAAAACAAAACATAAGAGGAGTCTGCTGGATCAGGCCACTGGCCCACATTGTCCAACTTCCTCTTTTCACAACCAGATGCCTCTGGGAAGCCTGCAAAGAGGTAAAAAAAAAAAAAAGTTAAAGGACCCCTGGATAGTTAAGCCCAGTGAAAGGCGACTATGGGAATACGAATATAAAAGGTTGTGGAATACGAATATAAAATTTACAGCGTGCAGTCTACTGAGAAAGAACTTCATGAAGATGATATACAGGTGGTATTTAACCCCTGTTAAATTGGCTAAAATTTATCATGGTCTAAGTAATAAATGTTGGAAATGTAAGCAATCGGAAGGAACCTTTTTTCATATGTGGTGGTTGTGCCCTAAGGTAAGAGATTTCTGGGAGAAGATATACAATGAAATGAAAAAAATCTTCAAATACACTTTTAAGAAAAAACCTGAGGCCTTTCTATTAGGCATCTTAGGAAAAGATATCTTGAAATGTGACAGAAATTTAATTTTGTATGCCACAACAGCAGCTAGCGTTTTAATAGCTAAGAACTGGAAGACTGAAGAATTACCTACTATCGAACAATGGCAGATGAAAATGATGGACTATATGGAGCTTGCAGAATTGACCGGGAGAGTCCGCGACAAGAGAGACGAGGTGGTGAAAAAAGAATGGGAGAAATTTAAACTGTATTTAAAAAAATATTGTAAGATCTAAAGATGGAATTTTTATTTTGAAAATAAGGATAGGCTGTTAAATTAAAGTCAAGTTTAAATGATGCAATTAGGATGAGATAGAATTTAGAGATAGAATTAGAAATTGTTATATCATTATAATTTTAACTAGGAGATAGGAGAAGGTGAGGAAATTGTTTATAGTAGAAGTTGATTAGATATTGATTAATTGGGAAGTTACTTATGATATTTGCAAGGGACACAGTAGGTGGAGATAGGAGGAAGTCCGACTACAATGTGAGGAAAATACAGTTTTTTTGCTTTAATATTTTTGTGTATTTTATTTTTGTATTTTTTTGTTAAATGTAGTTTGTTTATATTGTTTTTTTGATGTTGTGTATTTTAAAATCTTCAATAAATATTATTTTTTTTAAAAAAAAGAAAAAAAAGAAAGGCGACTATGGGGTTGCAGCGCTCATCTCGCTTTCAAGCCGAGGGAGCAGGCGTTTGTCCACAGACAGCTTTCCGGGTCATATGGCCAGCAGGACTAAACCGCTTCTGGTGCAACAGAACACCGTGACGGAAAGCAGAGTGCACGGAAATGCTGTTTACCTTCCCACCACAGCGGTACCTATTTATCTACTTGCACTGGTGTGCTTTCGAACTGCTAGGTTGGCAGGAGCTGGCACAGAGCAACTGGAGCTCACCCTGTTGCGCGGATTCGAACCGCCGGCCTTCTAAACAGCAAGCCCAAGAGGCTCAGTGGTTTAGACCACAGCGCCACCCGCATCCCACAAAGAGGACCTGAGCACAGCAGCTCTCTTTCTATCTGTGATTTCCAACAACTGGTACAATGCCTCTGAAAGTATAAGTAGATCACAGTGGTCAAGGCTAGTAGCCATGGCTAGTCTTCAACTAAGTTCTAATCAGAGTAAACTAATTAATAGTCATAAGTTGGTCATTTCCATAAATTTCAATGTGTCTACTCTGAGTATGACTAATTGTTGGCAAAACCCTATGTACACAGAGCTGTCGATGTGTAAACTCCCCTTCTTTTCAAATGAGGCATGTGACCACAAGGTTGGGGTTAAGGCTCAATAAGCAAAGTCAATGCCTTCTCCACGCATTTGGTCCATGCATGAAGCTAACTTATGAAAATGGCTACAGTTGTTCTTCAAAACAGCCGAGCAGGGATTTGTATCCAAAGCCAACATTGCTTCGCACTCCTGCGATGCTTAACTACTGAATTAGATAATTTACGACATGGACCAAATTGCAGGGCTCATAAACTAAATTAATTTACTTGCAAGGGAGCTAAGTTGTCTGCCTTACAAGCACAAGACACAAACGTTCTTCCAAAGCAGCAGGGAAAGGATTTGTATCTAATGCCACTGTCTTAAATTCTTTAATGCTCAACTATTGTATTAGATAACTGATGACATTAAGATGGGGTGATGGGGTATAAACCTAATCTGGCTATAATGCAAAATTCAGAAAGTAAAACCGTTTCTGCTAAAATTATAAAACGCTCAAGACAGGGTTTATTCCACATATTGTATCCCCAGAGAAAAACTTTGCCCTTTCAGATAATTTCTTTTTAAAGTGCATGACAAAAATTTCTGCTGAAATATGCAAGTTATAAAAGAGCAGCACAATTAATGCAATGGCCTCTCCATTGCTTATATACTAGCAATGATATTTCTGTATGTAGAAAGCCTGACAGAATTAACCCCTAGTTTAGTTCAAATTAATCAAAGACCATACTGTGGGGCGGGGGGACCAGTACAATCGGCTAATAGACAAAATACATCTTTCAAGATTTCTATAGCTTCAGGAATTACTCAAAAGCTTCACAATCTTGTTTACAACTAAAGAATGAATTTAACAGCTAACAGTTTCCTGAAATCACATCACAAAGAAAGATTTATGCACTCTGGAATGCATTATGGCGTGTTGGAATGCACTGATGTGTACAGAAGTGAGATCTATATGTTAGCATCTCATTTCACATCCGTCCACAACCATATGCACAGATGCATAAACGACTCCCAAAGCATCAGGCATTATATGGAAATGAAACCTACTCTGAATGGATTGACCATTTCAGTCCTGCTAGGAACCTATTTGTAAAATATAAACAAGACCTTGAATACTGCAACTGGAAAGAGTTG
The DNA here is from genome assembly GCA_900245905.1 of Lacerta viridis. NCBI lineage: Eukaryota > Metazoa > Chordata > Lepidosauria > Squamata > Lacertidae > Lacerta > Lacerta viridis. The sequence continues at coordinate 132,543 of OFHU01001337.1, forward strand.
AACCTTTGGTGCTACGTAGCTTTGTTAAGACCAGATTTATGAATTCTTATCTAATATCAAGCCATTCCTGGTAGAGGGACACATCTCAAGGAGGTTCATCAACTTAGGCTGCCGTCCTATAAACACTTACCAGGCCCATTTAATTCAGTAGGGATTGCTCCTGAGTAGACATGCAAAGGACTGCACTGTCACTGTATTAATTGGGAAATATCAACCCAGGACAATCACTACCTTTTTAAACTTCTAGCTGCAAAATTCCTTTTCAAAGCATGAGATATTCATTTCAGTTTATTAGGGAGCACTGTAAAGTCTTGCCACCTGCTGTTCGCTGAACAAGAATCATGCAAAGCTTTTAGCTGTTGGAAAGGCAGATTCTTTTGATTTGGAAAATAGTCTCAATGTTATTTTGTTTTCACAGCACAGCCTGGATATAAATATTGCATAACCAACAATACTGAACCATGTGGCTAACGCAGTTGTGCATGTTCGAATATTCACTAAATTCACAGAGCTTCAAGAAATCACCATATGTTGCAGATGATTCTGCAGAGTGTTCTAGGGGTGCAGGCTCAGTTCATGCAGAGTGCTTCCCAGGCTTATTGGGCTTCATCCCCCCCACCACCACCCTTAACTGAAAGTGCACTCCGGAAGATACCAAAGCATTGCCAACAGCTGTACATTATGAACACTCATAGAACACATTCTTTGCATGCAAAGGGACCAGATTATTGGCATTTCCAGGTATCATTTCCTAAGAGCAGACAGTGTACACCTTGGATCTGACTACAACTTCATAATTTCTTATCATTGTCCATGCTGGCTGAGGTTGATGTGACCCACCTATAGCTGTCCTATAACATCTGGCTACTCCTAACATGGCCAAGGAGACACATATACAGCCGTACCTTGGAAGTCGAACAGCTTAGTTCCTGAAAGTTTTGGCTCCCGAATGTCACAAAGTGACTGTTCCAGCTTGCGAACATTGGGTTTGCATCCAGTGGGGCTTCCGGGGCTTCCAACTGGAAGCCATGCTTTTGGTTTTGAATGTTTTGGAAGTCGAACGGACTTCTGGAACGGATTCCGTTCAACTTCCAAGGTACTACTATAATTCCTGTAGCATTGGAGTTGTGTTTTTTCCCAAGAGAATTATACACTGCTCTCCCAATGTCATGCACAGTTACACATAGGTTGTCTCAATAAGCGGCTCTTGCAGGGGTGGTCAGAAGTAAGGTCTTGAGCATACCAGACTGCAAGGAAATGGTATGATTTTCACTTCCTGATGATCAGCAGACAGACCAATGAGTCCAACAACATCTGCAGTCCAACAATATATGGAGGCAGAGATGGATTAAGGTGAGCATGACTGATTGGGTCACAAAGGGCACAGAGCCTTGGGGATGCCACAAACTATGATGTAGAATGGAGGGAGAGAGGAAGGAACACTGAATTTGGCATTGCAGAAATTTGAGACCCCAAGGAGCACTACATTGGCTGTCCTGCAGTGGACTAGGCAGCCCAATGATCTCTGACTGAGTATCCAGCAGCTCCCATGCTATTAAAATCCATTTAGATTCAGGATAATAATGATGCAAGCAGTTCTGTAGACCTTGCTGTTCTTCCTCATCAGCAGCCCATTCAAAAAGAACCACTGAAAAACATGCCCAAGTCACAGGTTTTTGGGGTACAATGGACATCCTATTTTATCTGATCCCACTGTAGTATGTTTCAGCTGCTAGCCACTATACTGTTAGCTCTGTGGAGAGATGTAAGAAGACTTTCTTTGTGAGTATCTAGGAATCAGAGAATCAGATGGTGACAACAGTCACGAAATTAGAAGATGCCTACTTCTTGGGAGAAAAGCAATGACAAACCTAGACAGCATCTTAAAAAGCAGAGACATCACCTTGCCGACAAAGGTCCGTATAGTTAAAGCTATGGTTTTCCCAGTAGTGATGTATGGAAGTGAGAGCTGGACCATAAAGAAGGCTGATCACTGAAGAATTGATGCTTTTGAATTATGGTGCTGGAGGAGACTCTTGAGAGTCCCATGGACTGCAAGAAGATCAAACCTATCCATTCTTAAGGAAATCAGCCCTGAGTGCTCACTGGAAGGACAGATCCTGAAGCTGAGGCTCCAATACTTTGGCCACCTCATGAGAAGAGAAGACTCCCTGGAAAAGACCCTGATGTTGGGAAAGATGGAGGGCACAAGGAGAAGGGGATGACAGAGGACAAGATGGTTGGACAGTGTTCTCAAAGCTACCAACATGAGTTTGACCAAACTGCGGGAGGCAGTGGAAGACAGGAGTGCCTGGCGTGCTCTGGTCCATGGGGTCATGAAGAGTCGGACACGACTAAACAACAACAACAACAACAACAACAACCACAACAACAACAACAACAGGAATCAGAGAAGGGGCTTCTGAAAATATTCTGTATTGATGGGAGTCTTACCAACTCAACTCCTAGGAATGGATTTAGATGCTAGGAGAGGATGTTTGTTTAGTTATTGTTTAGTTATTATTCTTTGTTGCTCATGTCATTGAGGTCAGCAGAGTACCATCCTCTGCAGCTTAAACTTGGAAGCTAAGACAAGGTTGATTTCATCTTCTAGAAACACTAACCCATGATGTTTAAGGCAGACTGGATTTTCCTGGTATTCTCTTCTCCTTAAAAACAACAATCACACACACACACGTTGAAGAAATAAAAGTAGTACTGTGCAGGGGTATCTATTTACATAATCTAGGTCTTGAAGCAACAGTTTACAGTGGCAAAATGAAGGTCGTGTTATAATTACTATCTAAGTTACAAAAATACAAAATGTAAGTTCAAAAATTGTGTCTGAGCTCAGACATGCACGTGTGGTCAGCTTGGAAACATGATGAAGAAAGAGATGGCTGGTGCTGGTTTGACTGCAACCATGTCCCACACTGCTTCCTTCAGAATTTGCAAAATAGCCAGCCAGGAGCTGAAACACTATTGAAAGCAAGTATCTATTTGCACATAGCAACCTTTAATTACTCCTACACACCATCAGCTCTTGTCCAGAAAGGGAATGTTTGTGCTCCCTTGTCATGCTGAAGTAAGTTGGGTATATTAGCTTAACTGCCTGTGCGGTAGTTATTCACACATCTATCCAACTCCCATTTAAATCTCATTAAACTATTTGAATCAATTTCCCCGTAGGAGGGAATTCCACAGATTAATTATGTTGTGTGAAGGAGTTAGTTATCTTTTTCTAAATTTATCCACGGTAAATTTGCTACCGATCTATTCCAGTAAATGACCACTGATTTGCTGTATCCTTATATTTCAAGACTGAATATAAGGGACCCAGCCATCTGTCTTCACTAAATTCCTCATTATTTTAAATTCTTCCTCCCGTGCCTTTTCTTGCTGTCTTTTCTAAACTAAATGATCCAAATCTGCCCTTGTATTAAAAAAAAAACCCTGTTCTAACCTTTAAACATTTTCTTTCCCTCCTTGTGAACCATTTCAAGGTCACCAGTATCCTATTTCAAGTGAGGTACGGTTGACATGAAGAAGTCACAATCTCATTCTTTTTCCGTTTCACATTTCCGTTACCCTCTTGTCTCAAGCCTACACCTTATTAATTCCTGTTCTGACCTAATGCAAGATGCTGCTGAAAGTAGATCTGATTATTGGTCTCCTCTACAATCTTCTCTTGCTGGGCTGCTTGAAACAGAATGTACCCCACTAGAATTTTGCCCACAGATCTCTTCACTTCCTACATCCACAATGCACTGCATTTCAAATTCTACCACAGAGGTAGGGAACCTGAGGTCATCCAGATGTTGTTGGCCCATGAATCCAATCATTCCTGACCATTGGCCATGTTGGCTGGGGCTGATGTGAGCTGAAATCCAAAAACTCCTGGAAGACCATCCCTGTTCTTCTATCAACTTCCTACTCTTGTTTAAGCTTTTAAAAGTACTTATTTTTATTACTGTTATTTATTAAATTTATATAATGGCCTTCAATCCAAGGATCACAGGGCAGTCTACAGTATGAAAACACATACTGTAAAAAATACATACTGGGAAAAAATGCATAACGTAATAACAAACAAAACCATAATTGCCACGGACAGTTTAAAAGGCCGTGGCTTGTTTAATTCACCAAAGGCTTGGGAGAAGAAAATAATATGCAAAATATGTATAGGATAATATAATGTGCATATTATATTAATACAGATATACTCATATGCTTGGAATATTTTATTTCAAGCAGTCATTTCTGTAAGTCATCAACACTCTCATCACTTGTTGGCTTTAATTTAGGGACAATGAACCTTTGGCACTCTGGTTGTTGTTTGGACTACAACTCCCATCGTCCTTAACCACTGGCTATCTTGGCTGGGGCTGATGGGAATTGGAGTCCATCAACATGTGGAGAGCCAAAGGGTCCCCAGACCTATTGTAATTCATGGGATTTTCTCCACTGCCTTTAACTAGGCATTGCGGGGCATGAAAGTTCTATCCAAAGTGATAAATCTGTCATGGCTCATCCAAGCCAACATGACAAACATAGAGGTGTGAACGGTAGGAGCCCTGTAGCTTTCATTTTTAGAATGTCTGCCCGCATTTTCAACCAAGTTGCACGCACACAGAAAAAACATCTTTACAAAATGCCACCGAGACAACTGAATCAGAATTGCCTAGGAGCTGGCAGAACAAGGCCATGGCAGTAGCGTGCAGCGAGTTACATGTGAGGAAAATTGTGCAGCGCACTCCATCTGTACAATAGGGATAAAAGAAGAAGCAGGCTTGTTTTTACACGCATCAGTGGAAGTGCTTGCATTATTCATGACTGCAGCCTCTTTCGCTCCCCCCCCCAAAAAAAACACACACATTACAAATAAGGCATTTTCTCTCTCCGCAAAAGAAACCAAATCTGCAGTCCTTGCGCAGGCTGCTTCGGGTGTCATCTACAAACACTACATCCCAAGGAAACAGTGTGGGCTAGAAAGGCGCTGCTCATTGACAATCTGAGATAACCAAGGGCTTTATTGATCCTCTTTGTCTCCTCCTTTCCCTCCACTAAGCAAAAGAAAGAATGAATGGTAAAGAGACAGTGTCGAGATAGACGGTGTTCAAGAAAGAACTAAAAGGACGTGCAGTAAAAAAAAGCATCAGTCATGGAAACGGTGAGCGTAGGATTATTAGCTCTCTGAACTGCTGCAAAAAATGCATTTTCCTTTCTTCATAGTCTATCTACAGGTGAGTTCTCAACCTTCAAAATTCACACACAAACACACATACACCCCATATAGCTGCAGGGTGGGGTTTGTTTAGAGATAAAACTACAACATCCAAGACCCAAACAGCCAAAAAGATTCTATCTTTGTGCTATGTGTATAGAGTTCTCTTTGGAAAATAAACTGCCATTTCTATCCTTCAGCATTTTTCATTGGCGTAAAAACCACTACTGCAGGCAGGGAAGCTACACAGACATAATAAGAGGAGAATTATGTCTGCTGCCATTTGGAAAGTGTTATTCCTTTCCCCACTCACCTTTTTCTTGTTTTACTCCCTTCTCTTCCTAGTGTCATACACACACACACACACACACACACACACACAGTAATCTAGATTAAATAAATGCTGATTATACCCTATGTAGCCCAACCGTAAGAACTCACGACTGGACAATTAATACTCAGTAGCATATTGAAGTGGCAGTTAACTCCTGGCATTTTATAAGCTGGGAAATAAATGACTAGCAGCCAGTTGTAAGATTAATTTATTAGCAGACTCTTCCGGGAGTTTACAGAGAGGAATTTTCTTATCTTTAGTATAGATGCTGACAAGGAGTTGCATTTTTAAAAGTATTATTATTGTTCTCCACTTACGCTAGTTTTAAGGAGAGCCCATGAAATCAAACATACGCTAGATCAGACATAAGTCACATCATGTCACCCAGATGTTATGAGTTACAGCTTCCATCAACCGCACAGCCAACATGACCAATGGTCGCAGATGATGAGAGTTGCAGCCCACAACTTCTAGAGGGTGCTTTGTTGTTTACTGCTGTGTTAGATCATGCCTTCTACAACCATGGTGCTACTACATTGCTCTCCCAACCCATTCTGAGTCCTTTCTTAAGTTAGGCAGATGGATAATTATGAGAGAAGCACAATTTAACATGACTGGCAGCGAATACTGTGTCACAGATCCACCAGCCCAACTCAAAGCAGAACTGTCATAGACGAATAAGAAGATCACAGGAAAGGGGAAAAAAAAAACAAGCTTAGGAAAGGCTCAGTGGCAGAACATGTGTTTTGCATCCAAAATATCCCAAGTTCAATCCCTACCCTCTCCAAGCAGGAAAAGAAACCTGTCTGAAATTCTAAGGTACCACTGCCAATCATTGTAGACAATACTATAGAGTACTAGCACAGTACAGTCATACCTCATGTTACGTTTGCTTCATGTTACATTTTTTTCTGGTTGTGTCCCGCGGCAACCTGGAAGTAGCGGAAAGGGTTACTTCTGGGTTTCACCACTTGTGCATGCACAGTAGTGCCAAATCGCGCTTCGCGCATGTGCAGTAGCACTGAATCGTGCTGCGCACCTGTGCAGATATGGCACTTCAGGTTGCAGGTTTTTCACGTTGTGAACGGGCCTCCAGAATGGATTCCGTTCGCAACCAGTGGGCAGAATATTTGATTAGGACAATGAAGACACTTGCAACAGTCACTACATCTCAACCAAACCTTTCTCCTCAACAAGGTAGTTCTGAAGATAAAAGGTAAAGGACCCCTGGACAGTTAAGTTTAGGCGACTATGGGGTTGTGGGACTCATCTCCCTTTCAGGCCGAGGGAGCTGGCGTTTGTCCACAGACAGCTTTCCGGGTCATGTGGCCAGCATGACTAAACCGCTTCTGACACAATGGGACACTTTGACAGAAACCAGAGCAGCGCACGGAAACGCCGTTTACCTTCCCGCCGCAGCGATACCTATTTATCTACTTGCACCGGTGTGCTTTCGAACTGCTAGATTTGCAGAAGCAGGGACAGAGGAATGGGAGCTCACCCTGTTGCGTGGATTTGAACCTCCGACCTTCCAACCAGCAAACCCAAGAGGTTTAGTGGTTTAGACCACAGTGCCACCCACTCCCCTTCTGAAGATAACAGAGATGGAAATGATTATGTGGGATGTCTTGAGCTCCATAGATGGAAGCTTATGTCCAAATTAAATAAATAAATCCTGAACTAGATGGCCCAGGGGTTTGTTTCGATAGCTTCCTATGATCCTGTGTTCCATTTGCATGGTTATGCATGTATGACCATGGAATTGGGATCAATTAAGTTCTTAACTGATCAGTTAAGATCAATGGAAAGGTGTCTTGCATAATCAGAATGGCTATGTACTCAGTGCCGGATTTATGTATAAGCTAAACAAGCTATAGCTTAGGGCCCCACTCTCTTGGTGGCCCCCCCAAAAAATAAAGGGGGAAAAAACCTGGATGTACATTTCCAAAATATAAGATAAAAAGCAAATAAAATAAAACCTACATACAGCAACAGTGTTTTGTGTTGTGTAGGCTCCTATGATGTAAGTAATGGGCCCTGCCTGCTAGCCTGCTCCCTAAAATATCACTGGTTTGCTCATTTCTATATATAGGGTGCCTACATTCTGCATGTGCAAATGGCTTTAGATACCTATTGAGTCCATAAATTACCATATAGCAGGCATAGGGAAACTCGGCCCTCCAAATGTTTTGTGACTACAACTCCCATCATCCCTAGCTAACAGGACCAGTGGTCGGGGATGATGGGAATTGTAGTCTCAAACATCTGGAGGGCCGAGTTTGACTATGCTTGCCATATAGCATATATTCAACACAAAAAACAGCAACAATTTGTTGTTGACAAAGGACAGCTGGACATATAAAGGGCCCCATTACCTTCAGTAGCTTAGGGCCTCATCAAACCTAAATCCGGCCCTGGGTGTACTTGAGTACAACGGATTACCATGTGTACTAAACAGGCTGCATATGAGTCCAAGACACACATGCCTCTGCACCCCACAGTTACTGTGATCTCAGGAAAGTCCCAAGGCCCAGAGATACAGGTCCAGAGGGTCACATTTGGCCACTTGGCCTGCAGTTCACTCCCTTAGACTTAAGACTTTAATGCTATACAGCACACACATTCCTCCTCTCTGCACTCATGTATAGGACTGCACTGTGATAACTGTAAAACTAGCTCCTTTGGCATCTTTTCTGAGAGACGAGCACCGCTGGGACTGTCCTTAAGGCTATGTGATCTTATAATGGCAGATGGCTCACTGCCCGGCTGATCCCGGGTGCTTTTGGAAAGATACCAATATCGGGAAGATTTATGCACCTCTTCCTTCATTCAAATATGCTTTGAATTATAATCAATCAACATGAGCAATACCGGACAAAGAAGGAAGCTTCTCGGGTTAAAGAAGGTAGTGAGAATGAATTATACAAATCTGATGTTATCAAATTTAGGCTGGAAATCAGACAAAGGACCTAAACGTAGGGCTACATAAATAAGCAGCCCCAATCAGTCAGCCGAGGCTCAATTTAAGGATTATTCTTATTATAAGCACTCATAAAATCTGCAGTAGGCAAATGCTATCTTTAAAGAAAATTTTATTTTATTTCATAAAGGAAAGAGCCCAGCATCTAAGAACTCTGGTACGACGCATACACATGTTCTCTAAAGAAGCAGAATGGATGTCTCCGGATGTTTGGCTTAAAAACAAATTTTAATTGATTGCTTAACCAATTAAACTTCATTAATCAACAAAATTATTCTTTCACTGGGTGACTGGTCTATTTTAACTGTTAGATGTATAATCCGTTGAGATGTTGCAAGACAAGACTTAGTGGCTGGCATTTATAATAATAATAATAATAATAATAATAATAATAATAATAATAATTTATTTATACCCCACCCTTCCCCGCCAAACCGGGCTCAGGGCGGCTAACACCAATAAAATCACAACAAAAACATAAAACAATTCATTAAAATACAGATTAAAATACAATTTAAAATTTAATTTAGACTGCAGAGACAGCCCAATACTGATATATGGGGTTGAAAGTACTTGTTGGTTTCACTTTGTACATTTCTACCATATCTTTTAGGGCAAGCACTCACAAGGAAAATATTAAAAGCAAAACAAACAAACAAACATCAGATTAAAAACATATTTAACTGGCCAGAAATAAAACAAATGAAAAGCTTGGTAGAATTACAATAAGTCTTTTTGGACTACATAAAAACTACGAGGCAGGAGGTCCTAGAGTACTAGGGGGAAGGAATTCCACAAATGTGGAGTCACGACTAAAAAGGCCGTCCCGCAGGAAGCCACCAACAGAGGCAGATGTAGGGGACAGCAATCAGTACGCCTGCACTGGGTGCAAAACCCCAGGGGGCGCCATCTGTAGAATGGAGTATGAGAGGCAGGGGCACCGAATTTTGTGTTGGACAGGACACTGTTGAAATTTGAGACTCCAAGGTCCGCCATTGCCACCAAGCTAATCAACCTTTAATGATCCTCTTTAGCATTCACATGCCTAAGCCTTGCATTTAGCCATTCAAACAAAGACAAGGCACTGTGGCCAATGTATTGCTGTAAATGTTGTTGCTTTTACAAGCACAGTCTTAATTAGCTTCCCAAGATATTGGCTATTCCCCTCCAATACATGTGTACATAAACATTTCTGTGTATTGTGTGGGCTTGTATTATATGAAAAATGACTACTTATCAAACCCATTTCAGGCAGGAACAAGGCACTGTTTCCTTTTTAAATTGATGTGTTTTTAATTAAACAGCTAGCTTTGATCAGCTTCATCAAATGGATTCTCTCCCCCCCCACTTTTTTTTAAAAAAGCAAGGATTTAGTGAGGCAGACCAAATAATCCTATTCTTGACTAGCATTTCGAAGTGAGAACTCATGTTTTGCTTCTCATTAATATCGTTTGTGATGCTCTGAAGAGTGATTTTTGTTTGTTAAGTACTGCCGCAGAGCCAGCAGAGGAAAGCTAAGAAGTTTTTTGCAGAGCCTGCTGCAAGAACACAAGCTGTGACCTTTCTCTCCCCCCTCTGAACAAAAAAGTATTTGTGCAGTTGAAAGCACAATTTAGGAAACGATAAACTTGAGCACATGGGAGCGAATGTGTAGCTGTTTGGAAATAAAGGCACTTTTAAAAACACCTGTGGTTTCCAAGAGCTTGCCAGACAAACCCAGTTGGAGCAATGCAAGTGAAAGACAAATGCTATACAAACATTCATCCTGCCAAGTGCGGCAGAACCACTGAGAAATGCTAAAACGTGTGTCATGCATTCTGAATTTTAGCAATGGGTGCCTCCAGACTGTCCTCATTTTCTGTCACAGACCAACAAATTCAGGTTGTGCGATTATGGTTAATTAGGAGGCCTTGCACAGCAAGTTCATTTCTCAAAAATTATCGGACTTTTTGTGATAAGTAAAGGACAGAGAAATGCATGGGAAAGTGTGGACACTGGAGGATGTGAATGCAACATCCTCTAACCACCCCACAAACAAATCCCAATGAATGTCATTCAAATAGGCAGAGGTGTCTAATCCCCTTGCAGACATATCAGGATCCTCAATAAACAATTCATCTGTAAGTATGCAATATTACATGGTGGGACACACAGTCCCACAGTGGGACTAGCCATTTTTTTTAAGAAAGTAAAATCCCACTGACTGTAATGCAAATCCTGTATTTCATTTGGCATTGTTTTAAAAGTCAGTATCTAAACAGCTATAACAGCAATGATAATTGGTGGCAGCTGTAGTCTTTGATTTACATTTTTCAGCATGCAACCCATTAGTGACAGATCACATGTGGGTCCTGAGGCATTTTTCGCATGTTCAACTTAAAACTTTGAGAATTCTAACTCCCTTTTTCAAAGTAAGTTCCTAGCTCTCCTGCCCCTGTGAGAGATAACATGGCATGTTGAGGAAATCAAAAGCAAAGGACGTGAGGCAGAGGGTCTGATTTCATTCATGTTTTCAAACCTCTTAGTTCCATAAATCAATACAAAGGCCATTTTCAGAAGTGTACGTTTTGCCTCCCTTTCACTTCTCCTCCCATTTCGGCAATGTTCCCAAAATGACACAGTCCAATGTTTGCATGTTCAGACCCAGAAACCTCCCCTCTAAATAAATTCACACATTTTAGTTTGGTTTTTGGCAGAATTTAGGCCACAACTTTATTGATTACAGAAAGTGAGTGGTTGCATAGGCTCTGGTTCGACTAGCTCCCTGCCATGCAGGTAGCGCTGACCCAGGGTTCCAGCATAGGTCAGCCAAGGGTGAACACCTGGATAAGCGGAAAGCCGGGAACAGCCTATGTCTACCACCCAAATGTTCCCCTGGACTCAGGCACAGGCACAACCCCCTCTCAGGGGTTGACCAAACCATTGAGTCCCTGGATTCCTTTAATGGAATACCCTTCACATAGGGATGGCGAGAGCGTTCTCCCATCCCTATCACCTGAACCAGAGCCTATCCGCAACCTTACAAGTTGTGACGATTTGCTATGCGGCAGGCGAAACCCAAATGGCAACAGCCAATCAGCCAAGTGGGGAAAATTCCTGCCGTGCCCCTGTCCCAACGACAGACGACACACGACGGCATAGCAAGGTCAAGCGCAAAAGCCCTAAAAGTAGGGAGAGGTGGGCGGGTGTTCCGAATGCACGCACCGAAAGAGGAAGCTCTGGGTCATGTGCATGGGTATATATAGGTCCCTCGATCCATTTGGACTGTGCCCCATTGGCCAGATTGAACCCAGCATCGAGGGACCTTCCCATCGGGTGTTGTGGCTGACCAATTGTACCCACCCACAACGCAGGGTGTCGGTTTCCAGGTCTCACCACAATACGTGCCCTCTTTGAGGGAGAACCCGATTTACCACAAAAAAAACCAGAGTCTTGTGGCACCTCGAAAACTAAAATAGTTACAGTGGCATAAGCTTCCACTGAGCAGTTTCCCTCATTTAACGACTTAAATAACAAACCTAGGACCTTGTAGAAAGCATGGGCTCTACCACTGATAATCTTCAAAGTTTCTACAGTGAGGAACTTAAAAGCAGGTATCAGCATAGAAGAGGAGAAGGTATTTTTAAACGCTTCACATTTCCAGGTAAAGCTGGGGGGAAACCCTTGTCCTAAACCCTGGAGTACCACTGACAATCAGTGCAGAGCAGAGATGAGGAGTATTCTAGTTCTCTGGGTGTTATTGGACTTCAACTTCCATCGGCTCCACCCAGAATGGTCAGTGATGGGCATTGTAGTCCAACAATATCTGGAGGGCCATAAGCTCCTTATCTTGGGTAGGCAACGCTGAGCTAGATAAAACAACCATATGATTTGGTTTAGTACAGCTTTCCCTGTTCCTACAGTCAACGTTTCTTCTTGGAGTGGGGTATTAAATTTGCATGTTAATTGTCTTCAGGACATCCCATTGCCAAGGCAATCAAAGAAAGATTAAGGCTGCCAAGCACACAGACGGTTATACCCAAAGTAGGGGCGAATTCAGTGAATAATTATTAGGGATAATACACTGCTGAAATGTATCTTCAGAAAGTTAAGGTTAAGGAGCAAAGCCTACACAAATCTGGAGTGGAGTCCCTAAGACAGGCAGATGGTGCCTTGTATGCCTCCTTCCAACAACTCCTGCAGCCAAGCTGGTGCCAAACATATTGTTCTACTTTCCTTTGGCCTATATCAGCGAGGCCAAGAGGGAGGTCTTGTCATCTGGGCAGCCCAGGACTTCCAAACCCACTGTCCAGGCTTGTGCCCTGGGGAGGTCACTTTGGTGCTGTTAATGCAGTGCTTTGACTTCACCCCTGGAGGCACACTCCATTGTCTCTCTCGAGACAGGCAGATGACGACGACAACAACAACAACAACAACAACAACAACAACAACAACAACAACAACAACAACATGCATTACAGAAAAGCAAGTCCTATACTCTGCTAATGTTCTTTTAGTGCCTTAATTTGGTTCTTTTAGTGCCTTGTAAATAAAAATAATGTAGACACATTAATTCCTACTAGGATGTAGCAGACCAAGCTTTTAAGTATGCATGAACACAACACGTCTATGCAACTATATTAAAACAAACTAGCCTGCTATGAGTCAGTCCCTTTAAAATCAATTCTGTCCCCCGATGTCAGGGAGACTTTTGAGGTTTCTTTCTTTCCTGAATGAAGTTGCTGTTGTTGTTTTTAAGCACAATCCTATGTATGTCTTCTTAGAAATATGTCCCATTGAGATCAATGGGATTGCTCCCAGGTAAATCTAATTAGACTTGCAGCCTGAATCACTGAATACAGTGGTACCTCGGGTTAAGTACTTAACTCGTTCTGGAGGTCCGTTCTTAACCTGAAACTGTTCTTAACCTGAAGCACCACTTTAGCTAAGGACCTCCCACTGCGCCGCCAGAGCACGAATTCTGTTCTTATCCTGAAGCAAAGTTCTTAACCTGAAGCGTTATTTCTGGATTAGCGGAGTTTTAACCTGAAGCATATGTAACCTGAGGTACCACTGTATCGAGTTTGACGATGGGGGGCATCAAGTTTGTTCTACTCAGCAGGAGTGCAAGAATCCAAGCCGTGTGGGACCAATGGGATTTTTCTCTCTAAAGGGATCAGCAATTGCAGAGGCGGCAACCTCACCATCCTTGCCTTTTACGGAAGGACTGTAGCTCAATGGTAGAGCATCTATCTTGCATGCAAATAGTCTCAGGTGTTTCCACATAGGGCTGGAAAGCCTGGAGACTCCTGCCTGTAAACCCTGGCAGTCAGAGTGGACAATGCTGTGCTAGATAGACAAATGGTCTGACTCAGTATATGTAATCCCAATGTTAAGTAATTTCAGGAGGATGCTCCCAGGTGTCCCTGAATTACCCCAGAGTTCACCTGGAGAATCTCTAATACTAAAGGGGATTAAAGGCCCAGCTCATCACAGGACTCTTCAGGTCGGCTTTACACATAAAGTGAATTTACTGGCTGGCCACCGAACTGACAACTCAGAATAAAGGTTGACATAAATGATCGCGCACACTCCTGCCTACTCCCCAGCCTTTCCTTCAAGCACTCAGACACAGACTTACATTCCAACAACCCTTGAGGCTCAGTCCCCAAACCCCACACTAAGTCTGTAAATAGATTTGAAGCACTTTTGTCAATTAGAGTCTCTCTCGCACGCTCTCGCTCTCCTTCTCCAGCTCAGTTTCACTCCACAGTAGTCAATCCCACCACAGTGGTCGCCTTCTTCTGGCCCACCTGTCTTTGCATCCAGACAGACAGCAAGCAGGATGCAGCAGGATGTTGCTCCCTGTATTAGCTGCCCGTGACAACTATTGTCATCCACTGGTCTGCCGGTTCTTTCTCTTCACACCCTCTTTCTTCCCTGCCAAACCCTCGCAACTCCCACTGCCACCATCATCTAAAAGGCCCAGAGACTGTTTGTTGTCAGAAAAGGCTCAGAAAAAAAGAGTTGACCTTCCTGAGGAAATGAAACAGAAGAGCAAAGGCTGGAAAGGAAGGCAGAATGAGAGAGGACTACATCCTGGAAACAGGTGATTGTTAAAGTGAGCTAGGGTGGAAGATCTATATTAGCCAACTGGAAAGCAAGGAAGCTTAGAAACTGTGGCTAAACAAAGTGTCTGCTCTCTTGGGAGCAGTCTGTTGAAAAAGCCTTGCTTCAAGCCTTGACTTCATCTCCTATATGCTGCCCCCTAACTGGCTGCAAGCTTCCCAGTTGGACCTACCCTATGAAACCACCAGCTGTGGTTAACCACATTAGAGAGATCCACACAAACCCATTTACACATTAAATTATAAAGGGGTGGTTGGCTTGATCCAGTGAATGGTGCACAGCAAGCACACACACCGTATGTTCAGTGGCTATGAGAAGCAGTATTGCACGTGTAGAGATGTACAGGCATAGAACTCCTCTACACAAAGGATTGGACTAGAATCCCCTCTTGTGTGGAGGAGCCCTGTATGCAAAGGGCCACTAAATATGCAGCTGGAGGTGGACATGTCTGGTGCAAAGATGGCTCCAGCCAATAAAATCCAGAGAGACCCTCACATGTGCTTTGAAGTGATTTCTGGAACCCACCTTAGTTAGCAGAGAGCTACCAGTAACTAGCATGGCATAGAGATTGGACTGTGATCCTTCAGACCACAACCTGATCCTGAGTTCATGGCATGCTGTTGATTCATACTCTCATTACACCAGGGGCCTTTGGTGAAGACAAAAGGTAGTGCTCTGTTGACCAAGCCCAGGTAGATAGCTAGGCTCCTAGCATTTACCCTCGGCCAGTCCAGCAGTTTCATATTGCCTGCTTCACAGGGGCTGATATGGCACATGTTTATGCCCGTATGTACCTAAAGAGAGTGCTGAAACCTCAGCCTGCACAGTCCTAGATAACCTATCAAGCTACCGTAGGTAGAAGCCCCAGGCGAGAATTGTACTCACAGCCCAATGGAGTTCCAGTTGAATGGAAGCAGCAGCCTCACTGTGCAAGATTGCAGCTCAGGATCCATGGGGCTCATTCTTAAAGCCCACCACCCATTAGCCGGCTGAATTCTTTAGAAGTGCCGCTGGTAATAAAATTCCCTTTCATCCCTGGATAGTTTGCTAGATGCTAGAAATTTCACTTCAGAGGCAGAGCTGAGAAGACGGAGCAGCAAAGTACATCTGGAGCAAGGTTCAGTGGCAAAAGCACAGCAATATCTGTGTGTCGAGATCCTGAAACCACCCCCTCATCGATGAATGAGACACAAGGACACGGAATTTAAGTTAATGTTATTGGGCAAATTTAGGCCACAACTTTATTGGTTACAGAATTTGAGCAGTATTGGCTTAGGCATTGGAATTGATCTGACTATATCTGACTCCTGCCCGTCACGCAGGGAGTCCAGTAAGGGTCAACCACCGGTAGGGGGAGCTCCGTCGATGCAAACCAACTTGAGCTCTCCCAGGGTTCCTGATGGGGGTTGTGGCATGAAGGCCCTAGCCCAGCCCTGGACTTCAGACAAGATCCACACCCCCGGATTCCTTTAACAGAATACCCTTAAGCTTGGAGGGGCAGGTGATGGCCACACCTCCCCTCCCCCATCACAAGGTCAACCAATGCCTAACAGCCAAAACTTAAAAAGTTGTGATGACTGCTACAAGGTAGGCGAAAACCAAATGGTCCATGCCTATCTGCCAAGTGGAAAAATTCCTACCAGGCAGGCCCCTCAACGGCGACCGACCACAGTCCATAGCAAGGCCAATGTCGAAACCTGCAAATTAGGGAGGGAGGGCGGGAGATTGAGAAAGCGAGCCAAGAGGAAGCTCTCCGGTTGGCACCTTTGTTTAAATGGGGCCCGGCCACGCCTCCCAAGCCAGCGGATTGGCTGGCTGGGCGATGGTGTATCTGAAAGCCTCCGGGTGACACAGGACTCTGTCCCCCACCCCTGGAGGTGAGTGGGTGGCCATGTGGTCCACTGCAACTCCTCCCCATTGTGAAGTGGAGTGGACTTGCTACCTTTTTACTTTTATCTGAGCAGCCATTGGGATTTGTTCCTAGGACTGCCTCCTTTTCACAGCATGTGCTTCTGGGCCCTTAACAGCAGTTTTACATCCCAGAACATTAGGAGGTGAAGCTTTTCCCGTTTCCTGTGCTCAGGTAGCAAAAGCAAGGGGTGCTGAGCATCTAGGATTCAGACTGTGGTTAAAGGCTCAGAATAGGGGACATTAGGAAGACGGCAGCCTTGAGGACAAACTTATTTCTTCTTTCGCCATGTGTCAAATGGCAGAAAGGAAGGGAACTTCTCTAATCCTGACGATGCACTTTCTTTCTTTTCATCTTGTTACTCCAAAACTCTGGGAAACAAATTAATCAACTCCCTACTGTCTTAATGCCTTTCTTAGGATTTTGGTGCATTTTGTGTCATAGATTAATTTGTATCATTTAGTTCTTGACTTATGAATCAATCTCTCTGGTTCCTGTCCTTTTGAGGAAGGGAACAAGGTTGTTCTTTGAATCTTAACTTTTTTTTGCTGTTATCATTTCAGAGCCAGCATTTCCATAAAATGTATGGAACTGTAGGAATGGCGGAGAAGTTTGAATCAGTTCTCATTTAAAGGCAGACTTACCAGGTTCGCACTTTCTGAAGCACAGTGCTAACTGAGACACAGCCATCCTTCGAAATTTGCACTTCTCCACATTTTGCAATGGAGTTCTCCAATAATGTGCACAGAGATGCACGTACCAGAATAAAATGTGCATAAATATGTATGTATTGACAAAAATATCAAAAGCAAAAGCACGTATACTGAGGGGACTTGCACGCAAAAAAATGTATAGCAGAAGAAATTCACACTAAAATGCTGATGAATAAATGACTTTTTTTTTCAAAAGGAAATCACACACTAATACAGTGTGTTAGGGAGCTGTTCCTGAAGGAAGAACTGTGAGGGGAGAGACTTCATCAGGCAAGGCCTTCTTCCACCTGCCTTGCCCCACCCCCTAGTCTCTGCTTCTCAATTTGTATTGTATTATTTCATGCACTGTGGCTTGCCGTTGTTTTATTGATTGTAGTTTAGAAATTATTTATTGTAATTCTTAAGGGTGAATTTCTGTTTAATTTTTATATGCTGATATTATTCTATACTATTCTAATGATTGTTGAATGTTACTTTTTGATGTAGGTTGCTTATTTTAAAGTTACGTTTTCTAATCACATTTTTGTATTGCATTAGATTGTTATAAGGTGTACATTCCTTGTTTCTTCAGCTTGTAAACCACCTTGGGTATTGTAAGATAGGGAAGCGGATGGCGCTGTGGTCTAAACCACTGAGCCTAGGGATTGCTGATCAGAAGGTTGGCGGTTCGAATCCCCGCGACGGGGTGAGCTCCCGTTGTTCAGTCCCAGCTCCTGCCCACCTAGCAGTTCGAAAGCACGTCAAAGTGCAAGTAGATAAATAGGTACCACTCCGGTGGGAAGGTAAACGGTGTTTCCGTGCACTGCTCTGGTTCTCCAGAAGTGGCTTAGTCATGCTGGCCACATGACCCAGAAGCTGTCTGCGGACAAATGCCGGCTCCCTCGGCCTATAGAGCGAGATGAGATGTTCACACTTCATGTGTCTGATCAAAGTGGACTCCAGCCACAAAAGCTTACATGAAAATAAAAACGCTTCGACAAGAGACTGTTGTTTCCACCTGGATTCATCATAGACTCTTACAAATATACCTATTTAAAGAGGGGGGAAGGCAGATGGCAGAGAATGAACCTCACCCACTATCTATGCAGGTTCTCATCCTCCTGCTCAGGAAACGACAATTTATTTCCTCTTGGAAAACAAGTACAGTTCTCTGAGGAACAGAATGTCCCAGGCCTGGTTTCTGAAAGTATGAGCAGATGCGATGGTACAGATGGAAGACGTGTCAGGAGTATCCTTGGCGATATCCTTGGGGCAAAGCGACCAGATGTCCTTGATTGTCCAGGATAATAAAGAAATAATGCCCATCTATTCTGGGAAGATGGCAGACTGGGAGGTATCATAATTGTTATGCATTACAAAACATGACCGGAGCTACATTGCCAGCCAGCGCTCCACACTACACACTAAAATTCTCATCACAGCCACTGTTTGAAGAAGACGTACTAATGGTGGCCATGAATGATAAATAAATAATACGCCAATAAATAAATAATACAACAGCAAGGTTCAGTGTAGTTAAACATGAATGTCAATAGCACCCATTCATCTTCTACTTATTATCTAGCTTATACCTTGCTTCCCTTAGCAGTGGAAGAATTCGGCAATCTTATTCCTTATATCGAGGCACCTGAGCCGTAGCAAGTGGTGACTGCAGGGGCCTAGAGACCTGTGCACTGTGACTAGGTCAACCAAATGCAATAGGGCAGGGATGTCCAACAGGTCGATCGCGATCAACTGGTCGATCCCCGGGAGGTTCCAGTCGATCACTGGATCCTTTTCCTTTGCGGTGGCATAAGAGCTTCTGGCCCTACCCCCTGGAACGGAAGATGGAGTTTTCGCTGTGAGGCAGATTGATTCTTTAGCGATCTTTCGGTGAGCAACTTTTGACATTTACCTCTGCATAATTGGAGCCAGGTGGCGCTGTGGGTTAAACCACAGAGTCTAGGGCTTGCCGATCAGAAGGTCGATGGTTCGAATCCCTGTGACGGGGTGAGCTCCCGTTGCTTGGTCCCAGCTCCTGCCCACCTAGCAGTTCGAAAGCACGTCAAAGTGCAAGTAGATAAATAGGGACCGCTCCAACTGCGTTTCTGTGTGCTGCTCTGGTTTGCCAGAAGCGGCTTAGTCATGCTGGCCACATGACCCGGAAGCTGTCTGCGGACAAACGCCGGCTCCCTTGGCCTATAGAGCGAGATGAGCGCCGCAACCCCAGAGTCGGACACGACTGGACCTAATGGTCAGGGCCCCTTTACCTTTACCTTTAACTGGACTTTTATCCCTAAAAAAAGCTCAACAACTTTGCCCTAACCCCCCCCAAAAAACGGGACATCCTCCCTAAAAAAAGTCAACAACTTTGACCTGAAACCCCCCCCCCAAAAAAGTGGTAGATCACTGCCAGTTTTTTATTCTGTGAGTTGATTGCAGTCTCTTGGGAGTTGGACGTCCCTGCAATAGGGGACAGGGTTTCTTTATATTTACATTTGCATAGCGCAGCAAATGCTGGCAGATGCATCCCACCACCGTCCCTTCACCCTTTGTAGACATATGGTATTCAAGGCTCCACTCTTGCCTCCGTGCACATCTTTGAACATCTGATTGCCTTCAGCAACATAGTTCATGCTAATGAAATGGTTCCGAAAATGAGAAGTGCAATGTTTTCAATTCCAATGTACAAATGTCCCTGAGCCCAAATTTCTCGGAAGACATTTTTCGGAGGAAATCTGCAAGAATTTCCCCCTTTTTTATGGTAGCGACCATCATTTTCTCCCACCATCATCCCCTGCACACATGCATGTGCACATGTGTCCACACGGTGCCCTCAGAATGCCTCTAGGTCTGGGGACAATGTGGATGATGGAGGATGCTGGCCAGGCTGCTAACACATTTGCTGCCAACACAGCACACACATACACACACAAAAATCACATGAACAATAAATAAGCTGTGCTGGGGAGCCCTTCTAGTGGTTGGCAGCTAATAAATACGGCAACAATTTCTTGCCACTTTCTCTAACTTCCTCAGTGTTTACTATATCAAAGCCAGCCTGCTTGCTATTAAAATGATATCATGAGCATTAACATTATGGCACATTTTTCTAGGATGGGTGGGATACATGTGGGATTCCAGATGTTTCTGGACCCATCAACTCCAATGAACATGGCTAATTGTTAGGTGTTCTTATTACTCCAGAAACATCTGGAAAGACATAGGTCCCCCAGGCATAGCTGTCAACTTTTCCCTTTTCTTGCGAGGAATCCTATTCGGAATAAGGGAATTTCCCTTAAAAAATGGGAAAAGCTGACAGCTATGTCCCCAGGTCTAGGAGAATAAATAGACAGACAATATATTGAATTTTCACTTCCTTTCAGCAAAGGTCTCCTCCTTCAAACAGATCCCTTTCTTCACCGCCAAAGGATCCACATAACAAGAGGTAATTGTGTTATTTATTGAGGAGCATGGCTATTTCTTAACACCCCAGCTCTCATAGCACACAGAGGCTTCATGCACAAAACCCAGTAGAGTAGACCTTCTGCAAATAGTTCTGCAGAATGTAGTGCTCCACTTCATTGTTAATACCAAGTGTGATGCTATTCATTGTGCCTCCCCCCCCCCAATTTTCTAATTGGGCCCTTGTTTAGAGGATTTCTGTCCCCCATTTACCAATCAGATTCTGAGAACAGTTTTGGATGTTACAGTAAGTATAGGGTGGTATTAAAAATAAAAAAGAGTAATCCTTCCATCTTCTTTCTGAACTTCCAGAGTAACACACAAACCACGTTCAATAAGAAGTCAAAGGGAAAGGTAAATCTAGCCAATCTGCATGGACTATTGTTAACAGACAAGGTTAGGCCAGGAAAGCAAACACCATAGAAGAAAATGAGATTTGGGCTTCCTTAATATTTGCACTGGTTTAGCCTATTTTTTAAAAAATAATTCAAATTGCATGTCACTTCCCTTCAAATCACAGCAGGTCTGCAACATCACATTTGTTAAATCCTCATGACTTTAATGCAACAACCTATCTGTGCGAAAACCCAGTCACTCTAGTTTTTCTTTGCATGTCTGATCCAATCGCCATGGCCCTTATTCATTGCCCAGCTGCCTCTTTTAATAGTGCTCTTGTTGTTGCAAGTGCTCTTGGCAATAGTCTGCCTTCAAGGGCAAGGCAGTGGCTCCAAGGTGCACTGGTGAGGCATACGAGTAACACCACGCATAGCTGAACTGTGGAATGTGATACAATGGAATGCGGTGGTGGTTGCCAACTTGGACGAATTTAAAAGAGATTGAGACAAATACATGAAGCATGAGGTTATCCATGGCTACTTGTCATGATGGCTACACAATACCCACAGCATCACACCCAGTACGCTTCTGCGTAGCAGCTATGAGAGGAAGAGTGGTACATGCTCTGGTAATCTTCCACTTGGAATACTTGGACTACTAGGGCTACCTTTGAAGGTGACTTGGAAACTACAATTAATGCTGACTGGCCACTGAGACCATATAACACCGATCCTAAAAGACCTACATTGGTTCCCAGTATGTTTCCAAGCACAATTCAATGTGTTGGTGGGGACCTTTAAAGCTCTAAAAGGCCTCAGACCTGTATATCTGAAGGAGTGTCTCCACTCCCATCGTTCCGCACGGACACTGAGGTCCAGCTCTGAGGGCCTTCTGGTGGTTCTTTCATTGTGAGATGTGAAGTTACGGGGAACCAGGTAGAGGGCCTACTCGGTAGTGGTGTCCGCCCTATGAAACACCCTCCCATCAGATGTCAAAGAAATAAACAACTATATGATGTTTAGAAGACATCTGAAGGCAGCCCTGCATCAGGAAGATTTTAATGTTTTATATTCTGTTGGAAGCTGCCCAGAGTGGCTAGGAAAACCCAGTCAGTTGTTGTTGTTGTTGTCGTCGTCGTCATCGTTGTCATTGTCATTGCCGTCATCAGCATTACAGGACACTTTGCACACATGCATTTTTCCTGCTGTTGCTTTTAGAGCAAGTTCTTATTCTGCAATCAAGTAAGAGATTGTTTTCTATGGCACTTTGGTACCGCTGTGGCCCATGGGGTCAAGGGACATGCTGACTGCTGTAATTATTCTCTGCAGGAATCCATCTTAAGGAACAGCATTTATTTGTAATTTAGATAATCAAATGTTGGCCTGAGTGATAATGAACTCCAGATAAATAACGGTGATCTGTTTAGCAATGCAACTCTCAGGAGCAAGCCCACTTTCCCTGTATCCCCACTCTCTTAGCCAGTTTTGTCCTTACTTTCTCAACCAGGCAACCATCTCCATCAATCATACAAAACTTTCAATATGTGTTACTGGATTAATCCCAAGGGAACCACAAAGCAATCCATTCACGAAGCTCTGGCAGAATGCTGCAATATTTGCATCGTGCTGTTTTGGCAGCAAGAAAAATGGATGAGGAACTCATAATTCCTGAAGATGCCACTACCTACAGGAAACTAGTTTGCTACATGATATACTCCTCATTACTGTCATTTGTCTCAAGAGCGCGCTCTTCATGTGGCTGTGGGGCACATGGAGGAACAGCATCCCACATCAGCAGAGAAGAGGCTAAGAAGATGGACTTATTGATAGGAGAGACAATAACAGAAACTGGTGCTGACATGAATCTAATACAAGACCTCAGTCAAGTTATCTGCCTAATCTCATCTCTTACCGTCTTTTTCCTGATTCATTTAATTAGACCAGTGTTTCCCAAACTTGGGTCTCCAGCTGTTTTTGGATTACAATTCCCATCATCTTTGACCACTGGTCCTGCTAGCTAGGGATGATGGGAGTTGTAGTCACAAAACAGCTGAAGACCCAAGTTTGGGAAACACTCAATTAAACTGTTCCTCTCAATGCAGCTGGCATGTAGGGAGTCGTGTGTGCTGCTTCCACATGGCTGGCACTTCACAAGGATGAACTGTTTCCTGTGTGCTATTTCACCCCACAAAGCATGTGTTTTCACGCTGCAACAAAACTGATTCCCACAAACGTTTGGAGTGGAGGCAATCTACTAATTGGGGGATGGCTCACATCCTGTGCCAAAAATACTTGGGCAGAAACACAGTTCAGTTGTGTGATAACCAGTACAATCATTGCACATTATTCTGCGTAGAGGCTATGTGCCATTTACTCCATTTTCTGAAGGAATTTCCTCACATTTGAACACTAAACAGCCGTTTCAAGCCAAACAGAACACATTTAGATATGGTATTAGAAGATTGCTCCTAAGGCTTGTTTGGAGGTGTGGCTTACAATCATGGGTAAAGGAAATAACTTGGTGATTAAGGTCAACAGGTGGCTGCCACTGCCATATATCAGCTCTGCAATGTGGAGTCCCAGTCATTGTGTATTAGTGGCTTTGTGTTGTGTTCCAGATGAACCAGTCTTAAATCTTTGCTAAAGTCAATGGGCATAGAGAGGCCTTTGTCTGGTGGTAGCTGATGCCCATTGGGACTAGTGGGGAGAAAGGTAGGGTGACCAACAGCAGGTGGAGACAAAGCCAATGACCAGCAGAGGCAACTAATTCTAGTTTTCTCCCAATCCTCCTCCCTGCTGAGTTCTACAACACTAAAACTCAGGAGGAGGAAACTGTCAGACTCTGGTTTCCTCTGGACTGGTTGTCAACAATAAGCCAAGCAGATAGGATCTAGGGCTGGGCGATATATCAAAATATCCAAAATCGGTTTGAAGTCCATATTGTGATATCGGTTTCATAATTTTTGACCTGGCAATATATTGCCACACACACACATACTATGCAAAAATCGCAATGTGGGAAAACAGTGAAGCCAGCCAATGCCTCTACATAGCGCCATCCTCATTTCAGACACTGTGATAGATCAGTATACCATGATGTTTAGCTGGCGATATATCATGAAGTTGAAAACCAGATATCGCCCAGCCCTACTGCTCGCCTCTACATAGTTCCAACCTTATTTTAGACATTGTGATATATTGGTATATCGTGATTTTCAGCTGGTGATATATCGCAGGGTTGAAAACCAGATGTTGCCCAGCCCTAGTAGGGGCTGGTTGAGATCAAACAGAGGTTCCTGAGGCAGCACCCTTTTAACCTTCATCCAGTGGCTTGGCAGGCATTGGACAGTGTAACGGACCAACCCTGTGCCTGGGTGTGAGCAGGTGCCCAGCACGCGAAGAGTTAACACCCACTCTAAGATGACTGGCAGCACAATCGCAGAGGCGGGTCTTTTCCACCTTTTAAAAGGGGAGAATGGCAGTTGGGGCGGTTGTTGTGGGTTGTGGGTCAGGGTGAGAGGGAGAGCGGGTTGGAGGTTAGGCTTAGGTTAGGAAAGGAAAGCTTTTATCCTGTTTCATGTTGTAACTAAGCTTATGTACCTAATAGATAAAACATTGTAACCGCATTCTACCTTAACATCCATGATATATTAAGTTACCTCAATAAACATATTTTTGTTGTTCAACGTTCGTGGACTCTGGCAGTGCGTCAGTACCTCAAGAGGTGTGGTTGAGGGGAAAAGCACTAGAGGTTTCCTGAGAGAAAGGGGACGGGTGGCTTATTTTCCTAACACACAGAGGACTGGGCAGGGAAGCCAAAGGTGCCACGCAGTTGCCAGAAAGGAAAGGGCAAGCTGCAGCAGTTTGGGAACCCAGGGCGGGAGAATCCCAAGGTGGCAGGAGTTTCACTTTAAGAACGTGGAGAACTGAGGTACCCCTAGGACATCTCTCATAATATCATTTTGGGGATTCATTTTAGTCGTCGGTGAACCCTAGGGAGAGACACAGTCAGGGGAAACGTTTTACACGTTGTGCGTGCTCTTGGTGGGAGACTAAAGGGCACGTCAACCAATGTGGTGTAAACTTTATACTCCCAGTGTAATGGAGTAAAAGTCACTTTGCCTGTGAAAAACACATCTCTTACTCAACGTTCTCCTTACTCATCCTTCGGCTAAAGATGATCCCAGATCAATCACTAAATTATCTGCAGGAGCGTTGCTGGTCATTCCTCGAATTGGCAAGGCTCCTCTGATAGCAAGAAAGAAACCTTTAGTGTCATTGGCCCAGAATTGTGGAATACTCTGCCAATAGCAACTCGGCTGGCACATTCTGTTTCAACTCTTCCATTCTGTCAGGCTTATTCAGACAACTAAGAATACATTTTTCCATAATACTTAGCTGATTTCTGATGTTAACTTTTTATATATTCATTTTTGTATGGTTTTATGGTTTCCTCGGTGCTTCTAATATTGGATAGCTTTAGCATACTCATCAATCAAAAGTTTTGTAACCCTTTTGTAGGAAATGTATACTTTCTGTTCAGATTTTTTAAAATTAATAGTGGTATATAACTATTTCTTTAAATAAATAAATAGTAAGTACGTCACCGGCTTTGAACTGAAGGACCGTGCCTTTCTGAAACACAAACATTTGGTTATTACTACAGCTGTTCTGTTCTTTTTGTTGTTTTCAGAGCAACGCAAGGTAAATGTCATAACACAGAATTGTGCTGGTGGGTTTTGTCTTGGTTCTTGCTTGTTTATTGGGGGTAAATGATTCCTCCCCTGAGAAAGCCAAGATTTAGACATGCCATCTCAAGACTAAGGAAGACAAGGCATTGGAAGAGTCCCCGAGGAATTTAGCAGTACTGAGCTAATATGAAAAACTTCCAAGCCTCCAGGTATTTTAAGGAAGGAACTACATAGTTTTCAAGTCCCTGGGTGGCTGCAAGCCAAAACTGTAAGCTGGAATGATACTATATAGAGCAATACAAGGAAATTATTCGGCCACTGCAAGAGTTTCTTTCCCTTTTTATGCTCATCTCACCTCTACATGCCATTAGATGATGTATAAAGTAATTAGCTGGTGTGTGCAAAAGGAGTAATAATATCTTCTGAGGTTATAAAAAATCTCTTTAAAATTGCTTTACTTGAAGAACTGACAAAGGTAATCAATATTTCCTTGAGTCACCTGAAACAAGCCATAATTCTCCTCTAAAACACTAAAAAATAATGCAGGAGACTGGCTAGATCTTTCAGCAGGGGAAATCTTGCTAGTACAGCAGTGTGTTTTTACTGGACTCGAATACCCTCTACTCATGTGTATAAGCATAGCATGGAAAGCAACCAACAATAGGTAAATACTAATAATTGTTTTCTACCGATGGGAAGAGATGAAGTTATGGTACTGTTTTTGACAGGGGAATGTTGCAAGAGGTGCCATTTACTCATAGTGAATGCTTTTCTCTGAACACACAGGCTGATACATATTTATTTGCAACATGGCAGGCTTTAATTTTTCAATAATTTTCAAGGGCATGGTTTAACAGCAGTTTTACTACACAAAGGGTTAAAAGATAAAGGTAAAGGGATCTCTGACCATTAGGTCCAGTCGTGTCTGACTCTGGGGTTGCAGCACTCATCTCGCGTTACTGGCCGAAGGGAGCTGGCGTACAGCTTCCGGGTCATGTGGCCAGCATGACTAAGCCGCTTCTGGCGAACCAGAGCAGCGCATGGAAACGCCGTTTACCTTCCCGCTGGAGCGGTACCTATTTATCTACTTGCACTTTGATGTGCTTTCAAACTGCTAGGTGGGCAAGAGCTGGGACCGAGCTGGGGAGCTCATCCCATCACAGGGATTCGAACCGCCGACCTTCTGATCAGCAAGCCTTAGGCTCTGTGGTTTAACCCATAATGCCACCCACGTCCCAAAGGGTTATTCAGGGACAAAATCACTACTATGGGAGAATGAAGAGATACAATGCAGGTTGTGGCTTCATTTCGCTATCTGAAATGATCCCGTAAGTTCAGCTTACGGCCAGAAGTTATCTGATAACACTGCCCATTATTCTATATTTATTGAATTTTAAATTGTTATTATTCGTAATGGTAACAATGACCAAGAGCTTCCTCAATCAAGCAATGTATAGGTGTTAAAAAGAGTTCTTCAGTGCAAGGTGTGGGAATGTTAAGGAGAGTAGGAGAGGATATACTGAATAAGTGTCATCCTTTCTTCACTCACGCTAGTGCAGATTCCCTTCAATATAGCAGGAAGCTAGTTTGCAGATCCATTTGAATCTCTTTAGTTAAGCAGATTGGACTATTCCTGGTGTCCCCTTTTATCCCTCTTAAAAGAATAAAGACACAAGAGTCTTTCCTTAAAAGTAACATGGAGTTTATTCACATTTCAGTTCAACGTTTGATCCCTGAAAGGCAGGCTTCCCTTAGTAGATCATCTCACATGGAGACTGAGCTCATGTGCTGCTGGCTGAGAGCCAGCAGACAGCAAAATTACATTAAGAGAACAAAATGGCTGCAGGAGAGCAGCATGGCAGCAAGAGAGCAGCGAGCAAGAGAGGAGAGCAAGAGAGAGAAAATGGCTGCGTGACTGGGCTCTTTTATGGAGTCAGCCAGGGCCACGACCATCTCCCAGATCACATGCAGGGGGAAGATGCTCCAGACCAGTGGAACAGCAAGCTATACTGACTAGAGTAACATCCCCTTGCCTGCGCCCACTCTAGGGAAACAAGGAATGTTGTACTTGACTGCTCCAATGGATTACATCCCACACAGGGTACTGTATTATGACCAATGTCATCCAGCTGTTTTTGTCCACTATGGCAGCAACTGTTGTTTAAACAGTGTTTCCTGAAATCATAACAAGGCAGCATAGGAGCTCTCTGTTACTGTACTACCTCAACCTCAATGCCTCACTCTGAGGAACAATATCTCAGAAGGATGGATGGGGTAGACATTCTGGAAGGCACCTTTGGCTGGTGTGCAGGAGGAAGGGCCCCAGGAAGTGGGTCAACTAGCCAGATGCAGCACTCAGGTTGCCACTCAACAATGAGAGTGACACCCGAGGTTGGAGCCCCGCTACCGCAAAGCGGGGCTCCGGTGGGGTGCGGGAAGAGCGTCCCGCACCCTGGGCTCCCCGGCTGTGCCCATTATGTGGCTCTGAACCCTTCCCTCGCTCCCCCTGTAAAGGGGGAGTGGGGGTGAAGGGACAACGGAGCCGGGCTATAGGGGACATGCCCCAACCGGGACGTAAATGCGGCGGTCACCCCCGCGACGAGCGTCAAAGTTCTACCTGTGTTTAATGGAATTAAAGAACCCGGTGGTCGTGAGTATTTGAATGGCTTGACTTTATGCTTTTTCGGACGATCCGGGGGGAAGAGGAAAGGAAGCCTGCCTCCCTCCCTTCGGGTGAAAGAAAATAACCAGTTTAAGTGACTGCTGCTACAGTAATGGATACAAAGTATTTGAACTTTGAAAAGTGAGACTGTTGAGATCTCCCTTTGGGGACTAAGTTTGTAGAAAATATCTCCGTTTAAAGTTTTTGTCTTTGCGCTCTGGCTTCAGGAAAAATGGCGATGGAAAATTTGGACTGACGTGGGAAATAATTGTAACAAAGGGAGGAACATAGAGACAGGAACTGAAATTTGACACTCACCCCCTCCCCCAACATGTTGGACTTTGTGTTTAAACTTATCTTGAACTCTGAACTAACGGATGAAGAAAGGCTTACTGTTTTGGAGCTGGAACTGCTTAATCGGAAATTGAAAGTCTTGAGTGGGGTAATAAACAAAAAAAATCCATTCTCCACAGAGGAGGCTTTCCAAATGTTTTATTCAATGGAAGGAAACCTTGGCAAAGAGCTGAAAGGGATGCTTGAAGGATGGAGAGAGACGACAGGGCGACTCCGAGAAAATGACCCGTTCTTTGGGGGTGGCAGCCCCGGGACGGTAAGATTTGCTATATCCAGACCCCGAGGTGTGAGCTCGGGGGCAAGGGACAAGGAATTAAGATATTTACAAGAAGAAGAAGAATGCTACAAAGAAGCGGAGGAGCCGAGAGAGGAGGAGATGGATACCCTGATGCTCGATGCAAGGACTGATATGAACTGTGCCTGGATCTGTGGACAATTGGGAAAAGAGGACAATTGGAAGATTGGCTCCGGTGATAGACAGAGAAGGACAATGGACAGAGGGGGAGTGGGGTAAAGCATTAAATGTAAAATTCAAATGGTCTGTTATGGTATTCTGAAATCGGAGGGCGAAGGTTCTTAATTTTAAGTTTATTTTGGATAAGTAAGGAGATATTTGAGGTCTGATGTTATGAGCAGCAAGATAAAGGACAGAAGAAAATAGTATAGATTTTCTGAGAATATTTTGTTAAGATTTATGATAAAGTAAGATGATTAAGATGATTGTTTTATTTTTAACTAAAGTTAATTTTTAGAGAAAAGTTGTTATAAAAAAAGAAGATTATGGATTTAAAACCGAAGGTGAATAGGCAGGGGAAGTCATGTGTCAAGATTCGAAACAAGAATTTTTTTTTTTATGGATATAAGTAAGAAGAAAAATCCTGGCTATGTTTGTATTTGTGTTATATATGTTGGTGTGTGTGGGGCTTATGTTGTGTTATGAAAAATGCCAATAAATTCTTATTAAAAAAAAAAAAGAGAGAGAGTGACACCCGAGAGTCACAATCTGTCATTCTACCTGTTCCGCCATGCTGAGCCACATAGTCGCCATTAGGGTTGGGCGATATCAGCTTTTCAACATCGCAATGTATCGCCAGCTAAACAATGCAATGTGGTGATACATCGCAAGGTTGAAAAGTGGAGGGAGGAACATGCAGCGTTGGCCATGACCCCATCGCTCTATTGGGAAATGATCCATACTGAATTTGAAAAAAAAAAATGTTTAAAAGTACTCTGTCCCCCCCCCCAAAAAAAACCCAGAGTCCTTTCTGTTGGGGATAATTCACACTGAAATTCCTAGGTGTCAGAAAAGGTTATTTATGTATGTTACTACTGCGGCCCGTGTTTTGTTGACCCCAAAATGGAAATCAATCGAGGTCCCAACCAAAGAAGAATGGCAACTTAAGTTGACAGAATATGCACAACTCACAGACTTAACATATAGAATAAGAGAACAAGAAGAACATACATTTAAAGAAGATTGGAAAATGTTTATTGACTATATGGGAAATAATAATATACAGCTGAAAATGCTGGCAGCATTAAGGTAAATTCAACAGTGTAAGAAATGGATGCAATAACGGAATACCGAATGGTATAGTTTTTGTAAAATATCCAGGGCTTTATGATATGTAAAATGAACCATGGAAAGAGAAGAAAGGAAGTCATTGTCATATAGAGGAGGGTGAAAGGTTGTTTTCTGCTGCTCCAGAGAAGCGGACACGGGGCAATGGATTCAAACTACAAGAAAGAAGATTCCACCTAAACATTAGGAAGAACTTCCTGACAGTAAGAGCTGTTCGACAGTGGAATTTGCTACCAAGGAGTGTGGTGGAGTCTCCTTCTTTGGAGGTCTTTAAGCAGAGGCTTGACAGCCATCTGTCAGGAATGCTTTGATGGTGTTTCCTGCTTGGCAGGGGGTTGGACTGGATGGCCCTTGTGGTCTCTTCCAACTCTATGATTCTATGATTCTATGATATCTTAAGGATTTAAAATGTGTATTTTAAATTGTAAAACAGAAAATTAGAGATAATAATAATAATTATTTATTTATACCCCGCCCATCTGGCTGGGCCTCCCCAGCCACTCTGGGCAGCTTCCAACACAATATTAAAATATAATAATTCATCAGATATTAAAAGCTTCCCTAAACAGAGAGACAGAGAAACTGCCTTCGGTCCTGCCTCTGCCACGCCCAGCGCAGGGAGGAAGGAGGCAGTGGAGAAGGAAGGTAAGGTGCAGGCAAGCCCCACCTGTGATATATGATGGGAGACACCATCACCCTCTGGCCCTCAAACCAACCCTCGCCCAGGCCTAGTCACCATGGCTCAGGAGGGGATCCTGTGTGGGCAGCATGAGTTGAAAATGCTACTCAAAAAAAACACCCTTAGTGTGTTGGGCTCCACTCTGAAAGTGTGCCTGACAAATTTATCATTTCATAAAACATCTATTAAACATTCATTAACACTTTATAAACTATTTATAAACGTTCCTTTACTATATTGAAGTGTATTTCAGACATTTCTGCTCAAGGACTTTAGCTAAGCCAGTATTTCAACGAAGCTTAGCTGTAAACATTGCCATTCGCGGGGAAAGGACCTCGGATTGTGAATTACTTTATCACCGCAGTGTGGAGAAAACTCTTGTCAGCTTGGATGAGCTTTGCCTTCAGGGAGCCCTTATGCAAGACAAACACACACACCGTTCTGGCCCCCTGATAGAGAATGCAAAACAATGAAACTCCACTCAGGCAGGGCTCCCCTCCCCATTCAACCTTTCCCCAAAAATCACCCACCTATGTTCAGGTTTGTCTCTACAGAAAGCAGACATCAAATGTGCCCCCCCCCAGGCTTCCCAATGCGGCCCATGGAAATCTTCCCGAGCCACACAGCCACCAGCCTTTGTATCCTTTGTATTCCTGGCTGGAAAGTGGCACTGAATTCTGATAATACCTCTTGCTTGTCTGTATGTGAATGTGTATGGGGCAAACAGTCTACTGTGCAAATATAGAATTCATATTAGTTCCCCACTCACCTATGCTGCTGGGCCTGCCCCACATGCATGTGGCTCTCAGGTGGGAAAAAATTTCCCTACCCCTACTCTACAGCCTTAAGCTATAAAAGTTTAAGCTTTTTTTAAAAAAAAATGAAGGCCATTACCCTTGGGCTGCTGAATTCCATACACAATACAAACAAATTTGTCTTATGGCCAATCCTTTTAAAATAGAATCACAGAATTGTAGAGTTGGAAGGGAGCCCAAGGGTCATCTAGTCCTGCAATAGGTAATAGGCAAGTCAAACAAAAAGGAACAGCAAGCAGAGAGTTGGGGCAATGTCACTGTCTCTGGGGAGAGGGAGGAAGAGACCTTTGCCTCTGTGGCACAGTTGTGGGTGACTGGTTGACTGAAGGGAAATGAGGATTGGCTGCAAATTAACTTGGCAGAGTGTCGTAGGACCAGACAAGAAGCAGGTAATGGGCCTATATAATACCAGTTCCAGCAATTCTTTGGGGTCCATTGGGTGAGGCGGACAGCACAAATGGTCCACAGACTCATCCACTAATGGGTCACCTTGGCTGTGACTGATTATTCTTGGGGGGAGGGGAGAGGGAAAAAGTCCATGCTTCCCCTGGTTGGTCTTCTTGATGTGTTTTTGACCTTCCCTGTGGTGTTCTGCCATTTGCCTGGCAGACATTGAAAGTGGAGTTAATTTTACTCAGATTCACTTGATCAGTTGTATTTTAATTGTTGTATGTACATCATCATCATCATCATCATTTTACTCATATGCCACCTTTCCATCGTTAAAAGCAATGCTATTTTTCTAGAAAAAGCCAGAACTCTCCAGGAACACCTCCCTTGTTCTCTTATAATGACAATGGCACCCACTAGAGAGGTGTTGGAACTGAGTTCTGGCTGAAAAAATAAAGCCCTGGTTAAAACCATGCTCGGCAGCTTACAGCATGAAAAGGTTTGCATAATTCCAAAAGCAGCCATAAACAATAAATAAAACATCAAAAATACACAAGCAAGCTGAACAATTGCCACATAAATCACAAGATCTAAAATAAAGATACAGGAAACCAATAGCAACAACTCCCCCTACCTCACAAAACCCCCCAAACAACAACCCAGCTCAAGGGTCTGTTCAGCAGCCTCAGCTTTTGTAGCTGGAGTCAGTCTGAGTCCTTCCCTCCCAGGCTAGGTGGGGAAAGGCCAGCAAGACAAGGGAGCAGGTATTGCAGAACTCACAGCCCAGATGTGTCAATAATGGCCAGTTGATCAGTGTGGATATGAAGAAGGCCTCTAAACTGGCCCCTAAATCAATACAGGTGTGAAAAAGGCCCCCAATGATGGTAAACGACACAGGGTGGCATAGTTTCTATAGTAGCACTGGTATCCAGGGTCATGCTGGGGGGAGGGCTCTTACTCACCTACCCATCTTGTTGGGATATAAGACTACCAACCAGCTAGGTGGCACAGGCTTGATAAAAGACCAGAATACCTTTCTAAACTATTTTCCATTTATCGTCTGCTTATCCTTCCCAAGACAAACTCAAAACTCTACGCTCAACAAAACAGGGAGTACAGTGGATGCTCGGGTTGCGAACGCGGTCCGTGCAGGAGGTGCATTCGCAACCTGCAGTGTCCCCAACCCACAGCTCTGCGTCTGTGCATGTGCGGGTTGTGATTTGGTGCATGCGCAAAGCCCCAAACCTGGAAGTAACCCATTCCGGTACTTCCGGGATCGGCACATTGCGCAACCCGAAAATGTGCGGCCTGAAGCGGCCGTAACCCGAGGTATGACTGTACCATACAGTATGTGGAAGCTGAATGTGGGAATACATTTTTAAGGTGCTCCTGCACCTGTTTGTTTATGTTTATTTTAAGGTAACCTTCCGCGCTGGGAAGGAAGGGCAAAGGATCCAGCAGAGAGTTTGCTGCATGGATCCCTCCGCGTTTGGGCAAAGCGCGCCAATTTAGCCAATGTAACGGTCAGTTGATAGTTTCCCGCCCAGAAACTAGCTTAGAGACAAGGTTGTGATTGGTTCTTGTAAATGTTGTGACGATGTTTGATTTCTTAATAAATAGCCTCCGCTCTCTGTAGCGTGTGTGGAGAACGCGCGAGACAAGCCAGAGAGAACATCAGTGCGAGACAAGCCAGAGAGAAACCGAAAGCAAAACCAGCCGCACAGAGCAGTTGAGAGCTTCTTCACCATTGACTGCAGTCTCTTAGTTTTTATTTCTTTTATTTCAAAAGCTTTTATTTGGCCTTCTAAGTTTTGGCCGCTACCTAGCTTAGCCTATCTTTCTATCCGGAGACCTCCGGAATCTCCGGAACCTTCAGATACCTGCAGAAAACCTTCGGAAACCTTCAGCAACCTTCAGAACTCACGACAACTACCTTCAGATCATAGCCAGTGGACCCTTTCACGACACAGTGGGAGCAGGAACTCCGGGATTACTGGTCGTCCCATCTGCTGGCTATCCCCACAGCTGTATATACCTGTATACAAAATATCAGAATGCTAACCAATAAAACAAAAACTCTCATCAGGAAACAAAGCAAGTCGGAAAAAGTTTGTATCAAAACGTATCAAAACACTACAATAAATCTGTTCCTCTTCCTCTTCACTCTTGCAGCAAGCAGCAATTACGTTGCAATATGTTTATTACCCAGAGCCCTTTGGTTACTGGGCGACTGATCAATGAAATAAATAAAGTGTTTGTCCTATGCTAGCTCAGGTCAGTAATAGGACTTTATTTCCACTCTTCAAATAGAAAGTTCTTCAGTGAGCATTAAGGATTTTCAAATATGGCTGTTCAACAGTTGTGGTTGGAATTAGTCACAGTGGGCTGGAAGGAAATGTCATATTATTCCCAGATCTAAGGAGCAGCATAAGAGATGGCTCAGCCCCCCAAACATATTAAAAGTAGAAAATGGGGGGAGGGAGGAACCATTGGGTATAGCTAATAGGGAAACGTGGCAAAGTAGAATGTGTAGGTGAGAAATATGAAACCTTGGGGAGGGCAAGATAGTTATGTTGTGCTGTTGATAAGAGCCGAGAAGCTCATTAAAGGACAAGGTGGCAGACAAGTGACATCTCGGTAAAGCAACAAGACAGTCTCCTGGCAGAATGGGAGGGGACAGGAGGGGGGGACAGCAAGGAGAACGAAGTATCTTCAATAACTAAGACATATAATGGAGTGGGTGAAAAGGGACAGGCTGGGTAAAGGACAAATGAAAGAGACAGGAGAGATAGTGTAATAGACACTAACAGGAGGAGGAGCAGGTATGGGATTTCAATGAGAATGTGTCAGACTGGTATTTTTCACTCGTAATGGGCTACAGAATGAAGCAGCAGCCTTAATGCAGAAATGGAACTAGGGGCAGATGAGCACTTTTCTCTCTCTCATGGACAAAATAACAGAATTTTTTTATTTAAAAAAATTAAACAAAATAGAGATGGGAATCCCAGTTATTCATCAGTAGGGGTGGGAAACAGAAGACTTATTCTGCATTCCATGGATGTGCTATGATTTGTCATGGAATCATAGAATCATAGTGTTGGAAGGGACCCTGAGGATCATCTAGTCCAACAATCCCAGCCATCCCTGGATAGGCTTGAATAGGGGTCTCCAACCTAAGGCCCCCGGGCCACAAGCGGCCCATGGGGGTCGTTTAACCAGCCCATGGACTCCCGCCGCCTGCTTGGTCAGCTCCCGTGTGCCACGCTAAACCGTCACGGAGCAGAGCAGGGACCTGCTTCCGCGACGCTGGCCGGCTTCCCATTGGCTGCAGGAAGCTCCTGCAGCCAATGGGAAGCTGTGCACACCTCCTCCGTGCCAGAAGGAGTGTCGGAAAAAGCGTTTATGCATGTGTGCACGCACTCCGGCACAGCATGGCATCTGCGGGACCATGAACTGCCCCAAGCCACAAAAACTTTGCCAACCCCTGGGCTCGAACCACCAACCTTCTGGTTAACCCGAGATAGTTCAGCACCATGCTCTAACCAGCACAGCTCATGTCTTGATTTATTAGTATTTGTACGCAGCTTTTACTCATCCCAGTGGGCAAAGCAATCAAACAGTTCATTAAAGAAAAACCATGAAATGCAAAAAACACTCCCTTTCCTATGGTCAATATCCTAGGAAGTTAGGGCATAACCTAATAAAGCATCCAATAATAAATTGGCTATCTTTGCAGAAGAGAAATGAACTGCTCACCCCATGCAAAATGATGGACACCATATTTAGACTGGATGTCAATGGAGAAGTAGAGAGGCAGTCGTTTGTTTGTGTGTGTGTGTGTGTGTGTGTGTGCACGTGTGTGTGCGTGTGTTGGCATTTGAATGTTTGAGTAGCTCCCTGTACTGATTCTTTACATTCTTGCAGAAAGGATCTGCTCAATGGTTAAACCACAGCTAGCAAGCGTAACTAGAATAGCATACCTTCGGGAATTGCATCATGCAGTAATAACAGAACAGCTCTGCTCTGCTCCGGCTTGAAAAATGCTGAAATGACGCCGCACATGTGTTCAAATGAAATCACTAATGGAACGAAAGTTGCACAACGACGTGGTCATGCCACAACATTAACCCAGCCAAGTGAAGCCTTCCACCTGCAATTTCAGCATTTGTTTTCATTTTCACTCATTGACAATGACCTGCGTGAAACAATAATTTACACTTCTGACAGAATTCTGCATTGAATCAAGAGTAACCCATTGCTGCCTTTCAAATCACACCGCTGTGCCGGCAATTTACTTAGTGGTATTAAAGTTATGTTTGTGCAAAAGAGACAGAGCCAGCGAAACCTAGTCCTCCACCTCCTTTTCCTTGTTTTCTTTTTCCTGGTTGCATATTTCATAACAATATACCAACTGCTAAGCCTGTTGAGCAGCAGCGGGTAAGCCATCCTGATGAAACCCTTCATCTTGTTACTTCCCAGGGGAGCTTCCTTACATACCTTTCTTTTACACACACTATGGGAGAACCCCATTGTATACTAGGGGCAATTAAATTGCTGGCATTCGCAATCCACAGCAGTTGATTTTACTGTGGCATTTGCACAACCCCAGCCGCTAAACAGAGAAGACAAGAGCAAAACACAGCTGGCAAGGTAAACGGAGCAGTAGAATAAATGTGGGAGCATTTCGGGGAGTCTCGCAGTACACAGAAGCTAAATAATTCACTGAAAATTAAACGTTGCACATTTCTTCTGCGTTCCCACCCTCATTCATAACTGAGCTGGAGGCCAGAAACAGTCTTGCAACAGTGGTCCATAATGCCTTACCCTCCAACATTCCTCAGATGAAAATAGGGGCATTTCTCACCCCCCACAGACCCTCCCCATATTTGCCCCCCTCCTCCACAGAGCATTTCCTATCAGAAGAATAGTGAGTGTGCACACATCCTCCACTGTCCTGAGAAAACCCCTTAATCCCAATTCGATTTTATTCTATGGGACGCAGGTGGCGCTGTGGTCTAAACCACAGAGCCTAGGGCTTGCTGATCAGAAGGTCGGCGGTTTCGAATCCCGCGACGGGGTGAGCTCCCGTTGCTTGGTCCCTGCTCCTGCCAACCTAGCAGTTCAAAAGCACGTCAAAGTGCAAGTAGATAAATAGGTACCGCTCTGGCAGGAAGGTAAACGGCGTTTCCGTGCGCTGCTCTGGTTCACCAGAAGTGGCTTAGTCATGCTGGCCACATGACCCGGAAAAACTGTCTGCGGACAAATGCCGGCTCCCTTGGCCAGTAAAGCGAGATGAGCGCCGCAACCCCAGAGTCATCCATGACTGGACTTA
The DNA here is from genome assembly GCA_900245905.1 of Lacerta viridis. Taxonomy (NCBI): domain Eukaryota; kingdom Metazoa; phylum Chordata; class Lepidosauria; order Squamata; family Lacertidae; genus Lacerta; species Lacerta viridis. The sequence continues at coordinate 170,095 of OFHU01001337.1, forward strand.
ATGGTTAGGGGTCCCTTTACCTTTGTGGTAGATTTACAAAAGAAAAACACACACCAATAAATAAATTTTAGAAAGGGGCCAAAAGACAAAGTATTATAAATATATGCACAGTCCCACCTGCTAAACAGAGAAGACAAGAGCAAAACATGGAGCAAAAACATACATAAAAACAAGACTCCTTGCACTCCATTCTGCTCCCCTTTCTTCCTGCCCAAAATTGCCCTGCCCTTCAGAGCTGGCCCATCACAATTGCCCAAGCCCACTTGTGATGAATGGGAGATGTGCCAGAGTTCAATAAGTGGCTTGGTGGAAGACCGTGAACACTGAATTTAATATAATCCAGACTGCAGTATCCACTATCATTTTTCATGAACCTGGGACAGCACCTGAAGGGCCCGGCCCTACCATTAAGTAGAATGAAGGTGCTGCCCCAGACAGCCGATTTTGAGTGTCATGAAATGGCAGCAAGTTGTTGTCTGTCTTCGTTGTATTTTTACTGCCAGGGTGGAGGAGAAGCAGTAATCACCTCAACGCATACCAGGTACCTCAATTTGGAGGGGAGGGCAGGAGGCCAACTCCTGCCCTGCCTCAGGCTCCAAAATGTCCGAGACTGTTCTTGATGCCATGATAATCGTAACGGATCCAAACTCTATTTGAATGAACACATCCCTGACTGTCCTCACAAATTGCAATGGTGTGAATCGTTCTGGTCTCCCCTTTACTCTACAAATGATATCCTTTATGATGTTACACATTTATATTTCTGAGATGAAGCCATCTTTCTTTAGTGGAGTATCCGTCTTGATTCTTAAGGGAAGCATTCCTACCCTGGAATGGAGCTTTTATACTCTTATAGTAAATCACCCAGGTTCTCCATTTCCTTCTTATTCCTTTCCGTCTCTCCTGACAAAGACATTTCTCTTCTTTGTTTTGTCTGGATGAGAGCAATAAGCTGCTGCCTCAAAGTAAAGCTTTTAGTTTGCCAGGAGCCTAATGGCAGACTATATATGACACTGCATTCCCCCTCCATCTACTTCCGATGGCTTTCAAACAAGGAGATGTGAATATTAACAAGTGCCGTCGCCTCCCTCCCTCTCCCCCACCCGAACAACATTTGCTACATCAACGGTGAACGTAGAATAAAGCAGGAACTCTATTAAATCAAGAGATGTATAGCACCTAAAAATACCACACGCAAAAAGATTCTGTTATAAACTCTAATTTCATTAGCTGCGGATGCTGAAAAGGCGCATTCAGCAATTAACAAGATTAATGCACGAAAAAACAGCAGGTCTAGAAAAAATAATAATTTGTTATTCAATCTTTTCCCCTCTTACGGCTGCGTTTGATGAATGATCCCCAGACTTCAGCTTTGTACTTAACCTATCACAAGTTCCCTTTACTTATGCAACAGAGGGAAGGGTTTATCAAATGGCCTACATCGCAGGAAAAACCTCTGAAAAATTCCAACTGTGGGTTTGTCTGGGGGAAATGAACAATGCACTAGCTGAGATCATAATGCAACCCCACCCTGCAGATGTTCCCCTGTGCAGGACCCACTGAAATGACTGAAAATTCTTGTATAGGACCCATTCATTTCAATGGAACTTAGAATCATAGAATTGGAGAGTTGGGAAGGGGACCCGAGGGTCATCTAGTCCAACCCCCTGGAATGCAATCTTCCTACCCACAGCCATTCTTGGTTGGGCTCAAACCACCAACCTAATGGTTAACCTAAGATAATTTTCTATGATAATAATAATTTATTATTTATACCCCGCCCATCTGGCTGAGTTTCCCCAGCCACTCTGGGCGGCTCCCAATCGAGTGTTAAAAACAATACAGCATTAAATATTAAAAACTTCCCTAAACAGGGCTGCCTTCAGATGTCTTTTAAAAATAGGATAGTTGCTTATTTCCTTGACAAAGCGGGTTCTCCCTTAAAAGAGAGCACGGGTTGCAGAAGGGTGAAAGGAGCAGCTCCCAGTTACTGGGCAGTTTTTGGTTTGGCCACAGCTTGGGATTGGTTGGGGCGTGTTGCTGGGGAGTTGGGTATGTTGCCACTTTGATGATTGACAGGTGCTGCCTATAAAACCTGTGTTTGTGAAGCTTTAGTTTCACTTTTGCTGCGTGCAACGGATCACCTAGAACACTCGGACCACCTGGAGGACAGTGGAGTGATCTTCTCATTGTCTGGTTAAATTTCTTCATTTCCCCTTCCTTCCACTCCTCTCCAATCCCTTAATTACTTTAATTCCCCCTTTTTTCCTGTTTGATTTCCCACCCCACCCCTGGCAGGGGCTTTGCCACACCAGGAGCCTGTTTGGGCCCTTACCCCTGCACCTTTGGAAGATTCTCCCTGTCCCTGGGAGTGCTGCCCATGCGTAATCCTTCCCAATAGTGAGAGCCCCCATTTGGGACTTTCCTTCCCTTCACACAAAATGTTTCCCCCCCTTTTCCCACATTTTATAATGGTGGGGTTTGGTCAGGGCTATTCCTATTTGGCTGGAATCACTTTCATTAGTATCCCTGATGGCTGCCTTTATTTTGGGGGTGTGCAGCGCTGTTGGCTGTATTTTATCTAGCCTTGGGCAGGAACATTGTGGTGAGGTTCTTTTAATACTGCGGCTGTTGCTATTGCAAGGGTGCTTTCCTAGCGTTTTGATGTGAGCACTGTTTTGGGCTGCTTCTTTTTAATTTTGTGTGGGCCTCATTATGACAAAGATCCTTAGAGTGGAATCAGTGAGGCCTACTCGGCCTGCATCAAGCCTAAGCCTTCCACTGTTAGCAGATGTGGCTGAGTCTCTGTGACATGTGACTCATTTTCTCTATAGAAATGTATCTGTTTGCAGGCTCAGTAGCTTGTTGCTAATGCATTGCTGAGGCAGACAGAGTGGAGCCAGTGACTATCTGTGCCTCATATGTCTATGAGCATTCTGTGTATGCTCTTGAGCTATCCTGTTTCTGAGCAAGTTTATTGCCTTCAGTTATGTTTTGCCCTGATAGTGACGCTCACAATTTTAGATGTCTATTTTTCTTGGTATTCCTTACTGGGGCTATTCTATTATGGGGTAGGTGGAATAGAAATAGACATACTTATTGTCACTGTACCACATGTTTACAGTGAGATTGAGTGAGCCCTGCTCCCCCCAATCTCCCAGTCATTGTCACACTCTGTGTGCTGTCATATTACCACCAACCCCTAACGTCAGCTGCAATGTTGCTGTCTTTCATTCAGCAGCCCCTCAGCCCATGGGTAGAAATTGTTCTTTACCCTGTTGGTGCGGCTTATCATGTTTCTATATCCCCTGCCTGAGCGAAGCCCATTTGTGATATTATTGACACACCCCCCCAAAAAAGAACTATGGGTTCCGAGGGGGTGCTTCTCTCTAAGAAGGGCATGCAGGGGTACCTAGACAGGCGGCAGGTCACCTCAAGTCTGTTATTTCACTGGAAAAGGGCTTTGCCTTAATAGGCCTAGTGGTCCAGTGGAATACTGCAATCAACTGGGCTGTTTAACCACTACAGCCTTAGTGGTTGGGGGGAGAGGCTTATTGTTCCATAAATAAATTTGAATAAGCAAGGCAATTCACACAGGATCTGATTGCCAGGGGTTTAATAGTTCAGCAGCTTGGTCTGTGATAGTTTTGCCTGACTCCTTTTATCTGTATGCAGCTAGAATGGCTCCAAAGAAGGCTTCTGCGCAGCCTGCTTCCTCTATCCCAGCAAAGAGGGCTATTAAGGGGCCATCCCAGTCACTTCGTTCGCCCAATCCTAGTTGTGCTGGGGGCCGTATTTAAATCCTTCATGCAAGTTTGGATGGTGATCCAGAAGTGTTGGCCTGCTTTGCATCTGGGATGGATGGTCCCCTTCAACGCTCCGCCCGTCAAACCAGTGCACAAGCAGGGCCACCACCCCCAATTGGGGCTTCGTCTCCTGCTACATCGGCATCCAGCGAGGAAGGGGAGGAGCTCCCAGAATCGGGGGTTTTAATTGCTGATTCCCAATTTTCACGGAGTCCAGTTCCTTTCTTTCCGCAGGCCCCAGTGCGGGTGGTGGGAGCATCAGCTCAGCGGGCAGCTAGCAGCAGGGGGCAGCAAAAGGCCCCCTCCCGTTCCAGGAGGTCTTCTCAGTTCTTACACAGGCTTTCTTCTGGGGTTGGTATCTCACCTGTTCCTTTCCTCAGCCTCTCCCAGGTGCTTTGCGGCAGGATCCTGCGCCTGAGTCCTCTGCGGAGGTCAGCCTGTCAGTGCCAGCAAGAACGTCTTCAGGCGGAAAGCGTTGCCACAAGAGACGTTCCAAAAGTAGACCATAAGGAGTCAAGGAGATGCTTCTTCTTCATCAACGGCCTCTCCCAGGTACCTCGAGGTGTCCAGGGGGCGGTTTGCCAGGAGGGGAGCACCTCTTGGTGATGCAGCAAAAAAAAAAAAAAAAAAAAAAAAAAAATTAAAAAAAAAATGCTTGCAAGCTTGCAGTGCTAAGCAAGCACTGGCGTGGTTCTAATGGGATGGTGAACCAACTGTTGCATTTCTTGGTAGTTGGTCCAATATGACTCTCAGGGTCCCTCCCTGCTTGTCCATTCTTGATCGTTGATTCCATCCTCCTGCAAATTGATGCACATTATTTATTTATTTTGCTGCTTGTGGTATGGGCAGGCACCCTCCCATCTTGTGGTGGTGAAGGGGGCCCACAGCCAGCTGGTGGCCCGGAATACAGCAATTCAAAAGTCGGTTAGAATGCTACCTGTGGTAGCCAGTAAAAAGGGTGATGGTAGGAGCTTGCATTGAGACTTATGGCGGGACTCCCTTTGATTCCCCTTTTATTCCCGACTTGCAGTTATCCCCATGGGGGATTGTCCCTAAGGAAGCCCCATGTGATTTCTGTATGATACATAATTCATTGCATCTCTGAGGCTATCCCGCGTTTTATTTCATGACATACGAGTCCCTGGATTCAGGTGATTAAGCTTATCAAATGACAAATATTCCCTCACTGAGAAGCTGGGCGTCCTTGTGGCAGCGGATTAGGCGGAGGGCCATTTTATTTCCCTTTTAACATATTAGGGATCCAGATGGATATCGTTGCCCAAATATACCACTCGCCTATGCCGATGCTGTCTGCCTGAAGGAAGTTAATTTGTAATACTTCCTCTGAAGCAACTGCTGCTTCGTCCAATCTAGATTACACCATAAAATTAATCAGGAGATTTGGCCCGGGGGCTTTGTTAGCCAAATGCGACATTGAGTCAGCATTTCGGCTGTTGCCCATTCATCCCCAGGACTTCTGGCTCCTGGGGTTCTGCTCTGAGGGGGCATATTATTTTGACAAGGCAATGCCGATGGGCTGCTCGGTTGCCTGTGCAGCCTTTGAGTGCTTCAGCACGTTCCCCGACTGGGCCCTCCGCTTTATAACTGGCCTTACGGGGGTCACCCATTATCTCAATGACTTCCTGCTGGTCTTATCGGGCGATACAGGCGACTGTTTGGCCTTGATGCGGGCTTTCACGGCCCTGACGGAGGAATTGGGCGTTCCCATGGCCGCAGGAAAGACGGAGGGCCCTTCCACCCAGCTAACTTACTTGGGTATCCAATTGGATACGGTATCGCAAACTTCTCGTTTGCCTGAAGATAAGTTAGTTGCCTTACGGAAGGTAATACAGGAACTCCTCCCTTTGAAGAAGGTGACGCTCCCGACAGTTGCTTGGGCACTTAAATTTTGCTTACAGGGTGGTGGCCCCGGGGCGGCCATTCTGCTCACGGCTGTTCAGACTGACCGCGGGACTACACAACCCGCACCATGGGCGACGGCTGCCCAATAGAGGAGAAGGCAGACCTGAGGGTTTGGTTGCGATTTCTGGAGGAGTTCAATGGTGTGTCCTTGTGGCAGGATGTTAGGAACCGGCACAACGACTTTCAAGTTCATTCGGACACAGCGGGGTCGCTAGGCTTTGGCCTCTATTGGAATGGGCATTGGGTGCACAACCTGGGCCGCTCGCCTGGCAGGGGGAGGCCGTCACGCAGCATTTAACTTTTCTGGAGTTTTTCCCCATAGCGGTTGCAGTCCATATTGGGTCGAGGACTTCAAGGACCGCCGCGTGTGTTTCTGGACTGTCAACCAGGCGGTGCCGATCATTCTGGCCAAACAGTCCTCCCGCTCGCCTTGGGTATCAGCCCCGCTTCAGGCATTTGTGCTCCACTGTCTGCGTTTCAACATTGGTTTTCGGCTCGCTTTGGGTCGGGGGTTACTAATGAGTTTGCTGTCGCCCTATCCCGTTTTTAGATGGAGCACTTCAGGTCTCTTGCCCCGAACGCTCAGCCTCTCCCAGAACCCTTTCCAGTGCACCTGTGGATTCTTGGCAGCATGTACTTTGGCAGGGAGTAGCAGCGTCTGTTTCGCCGGCCACCATTAGGTCTTATAATAAAGCCTGGAGAGACTTCCTGGCATTTCACCAGGAGTCTGTGGCTGTGGGGGTGGAGCTACGTCCCTCTTCGTCCCAGGTGCTGCAGTACCTTGCACACCTTTTTCCAATTGGGGAGGGCTGCCAAGACCGTTAAGCTGCAGCTGGCCGCCATTTCCTTTTTCTGTAAGGCCCCCTTTTCGACACGGATCCTTGCGCAAAATTTGTAGATTTGCAAGGCTTTGGAAGGTTGGGGTAGGCCCCGCACTCCCCAAGCGGCTGCTAGGTGGCCCATTTCCTTTGAGCTGCTGACCAACCTGCGTTCTAGGTTGCGTTCCATTTGTTGGTCACGTTTCGAGGCCAGACTTTTTTCAGCGGCCTTTCCTGTTGCATTTTGGTGCACTGCGGATTGGCGAGGTGGTTTTGGAAACCTCGGAGGCTGGTCTTACCAGGGGCTTGTTATATTCCGGACGTCAGCTTATCTGCTACGGAGGTGACCCTGGCCATATGGAGCTCTAAAACAGGCCAGCTGGGGAGGGGTGTGTCCATCTCCCTGCCGGCCATTGGGCAAGAGGGGCCGCGTCCGGCGTAGGACATCTCTAAAATTTTGGCAGTCAGACCTGCAGGCGATAGCCCCTTGTTGATCCACACCAATGGGCTCCCCTTGATGCGGCAGCTGTTTTCCAGGGTGATGCGTACGGTGATCACAGCCTGTGGGGTCTTGGCGTCCATTTCGCCCCCCGTTCTTTCCGTATTGGGGCGGCAACTACAGCCGCTCATTGGGGGTTGTCAATTGACAGAATGTGGAACATGGGGCAGCGGAAGTTGGACGCCTATGGGGCTATGTGAGGAAGCGGCGTTGATGTGGTATTTATACTTTTCTGTTTTGACCCCTCAGGTGTAGCGGCTACCCGGATCTGGATTGTGGGACACAGCATTATCCTTTGGGCTGGCGTCCGAGCTGCGGAGTCCGGGCTCGGTGCCGGGCTTGGCTTTCCCCGTCACGTGCAGGTGTCTTGGATGGCCAGGCGCGGAATGCGGTGGGGCGAACTTCTGCCATTGCTTCGGCACCGCTTGAGTTGGGTTGGCTGGCCTGAGGCATTTGTGGTGCACTTGGGGGAAAATAATTTGCCGGTTATGGACTTCCTTACATTTACGTTCCACAATTCAGAGGGATCTGGGGGAATTAATGTCGCTAGTGCCTGGGTCTAAGCTTTCTGGTCGCAATGGTTGCAGAGGCGGGAATGGCAAGGCAGCCTCCGCCCGGTGGGTACCGAAAAGGCCAGGAAACGTGTTTATTCAGTTGCTTCCTCTAAAGTCCTGGAGCTGGGTGGGTCCATTAGGCACCCGAGGATTTCTGCCAGGGCGGTTCAGCTTTATCGGGCTGATGGAGTCCGCCTTTCTTCCCGTGGGAGTGATATCTTGCTGGAGGATATTGCGGAGGGTTGAAAGGTTGGATTGGGATGGTGAGTGGTTGGCGGCGAGCTGGGGTAGCTCGTGTGGCGGTTAGGCATTGGTTAAAATTGCTTGCACTAGGGGTCAGGATAGGCTGGGCCTGCCCCTAGTAATGCTGCTTCAGGGGTATGGATAGGCTGGGCCTACCCCTGAATGCGCTGGGCAGGGGTATGGATTGGCTGGGCCTACCCCTGCAAAAAGGGTATTCTGTTAAAGGAATCCAGGGGCTCATCTTGCTTTTGTCCACCCCCACCTCAAGTGGTGGGGGGCTAGGGCCACGCAGAGTCCTTGGGAGCATTTGGGGGAGAACCGTGGGTCGTGGCCCGACTCCGTTTTCTCCTTTAGGTGTTTACCCTTTCTGACTTCGCCCAAAAGCGAATGTCAGCTGTCCCATGGCTGGGGGGACAGTAGTCGGAACCAATGCCTAAGCAACCACTCACATTGGTTGTATTTAAATAAAGTTGTGGCCAAAATTATGCCAAAAACCTTAAACAAAAATTACTGTGTGACGTCTGAGTTACTGGGGTGGGGAGCTGGGCCGGTAGCCTCGACATGCAACTAATGGGAGGGATTGCATAGGGTGGGTGCCACTACCAAGAAGGCCCTCTGCCTGGTTCCCTGTATGCTCACTTCTCACAGAGAGGGAACTGCCAGAAGGCCCTCGGCGCTGGATCTCAGTGTCTGGGCTGAATGATGGGGGTGGAGACGCTCCTTCAGGTATACAGGACTGAGGCCGTTTAGGGCTTTAAAGGTCAGCACCAACACTTTGAATTGTGCTCGGAAATGTATGTTCTAGTGGATTGTGTCTTAAATCAGGGGTAACCAAATCATTATCCCTCAACTCCGTCACCTTTCAGGTGGGTGCCATTGCCATTCTATGAGAACAAGGGAGAAGTTCACTGCCTTGAAAAATAGCACTTTCTGGCCCCTGAGATAATACTTTATGAATGTTTTGGAAATAACAGACAATTGTGGGATTGAGTTAAAATATTTTGTAATGATAAATTAAGGAGCTAATTTACAATTAGAATGGCTAGATTTATTAACAGGTAGGTAGCCATGTTGGTCTGCCATAGTCAAAACAAAATAAACAATTATTTCCAGTAGCACCTTAGAGACCAACTAAGTTTGTTCTTGGTATGAGCTTTTGTGTGCATGCAAACTTCTTCAGATACATGCACACAAAAGCTCATACCAAGAACAAACTTAGTTGGTCTCTAAGGTGCTACTGGAAGGATTTTTTTTATTTTTTTATTTGGATTTATTAAGATAGAAAGAAGGTAAATAAGTTGCAAGTGGAATGCTAAGACTTAAGCGAATACTTAGGAAAGCCAGAGAATGGGAAGGAGGAAAGTCAAAGCTCATTATGAGTAATGTTTTTGGTAAGATGAATAATGGATGGAATATGATATGATAAAAATGTAAACTGAATAAATATTATAATTAAAAAAGAAACAATAGACAATGAGGAAGTTATGTGTTACTCCAACCACATCGTCAGTCTAGAGATTCCACAAGTGTGTGTGTTTTTCTTTGTTCCAATGCATAGATGACTACATTTTTAATTGCAGGAGAGTTAAATATCTCTATTAAGTTTCACCTCTGACAGAGCAATGCTACCCAGCTACTCAGAAGTAAACCCCAGTGAGTTCAGTAGAACTCACTCTCAGGTAAGTATATATAGGAGAGCAGATTAAGGCTGCTAATCTGGGAGTCTCTCTGAGCTTCTGGTGCAGCTGCTATAGATCAAGAGAAGAAAGAGGCTGGAGAAGGAAAGATACCTGCAGGTTCTGAAGAAAGATTTCAGTGCTGTCCTGTGATGTTTCTCTAAACAGAGAGAGAATGAACAATGAGTTTTCACTGTAAGAACTTTGCAGAACCAGGGCTGAAGGGCAGAGGACAGCTGTAGCTGCTGGAGACAGTTCTCCAAGTTCCTTGTTGGCTATGATCATCTTGGAGGTGAGTCCTGGAAGACCTGCTCCCTGCCTTGCTGCCCTTCTCCAACTGGTCCAGGGGAGAAGGGCCGTGACTGACTCCAGCTACAAAAACTGAGGCTGCTGAACAGACTCTTGTGCTCGGGTGTTTTTGTGGGTGGGGGCTCGTTGCTGTTTGTTTTGTGTCTTTATTTTTAGTTGTGATTTAGGTGGAAGTTGTGTATTTTGGGATGCTTTATTTATTGTTTATGACTACTTTTGTTATGTTGCAGTTATATATTTTGTTCATGTTGTAAGCCACCTTGAGCAGGGTCTGGACCAAGCTGTTGCCCTCTAAGTGTTGCTGGAACACAACTCTCATTATGCTTGACCCCTGGATTTGTATTTGGGAGATAATATCTACTACCAAGTTATCTGATGTTGTTAGCCATACTGAATTAGATATTGTTTTGGGGCCCTGAGCACCAATTTGGCTTTCGCAGGAAAACTATCAAATGTCCCTAAATGTAAATTAACATGTGTAATCTTACCAAGATTTGAATTCATTTACAAAGGTGAAAGATTAGTGTATTGAGAAATTCACTATGAGATTTGTGACTGACTGAGGGATTTTTAGGTTTAAAAACATCTGAATAGAGATTAACAAGAAATCCAGCAGTGCATGCCACCAGGGCCAAATTCCTACCTGACCTATTTCCTTTGAAATTGCATTGATCTTAATAAGTGATTTCTATGTTATATTGAAAGATGTTCTGCTATATAAACATGTGGGGCCTTCTCATTCAGCAAACCTGTTCTGTGCTTGGGTTCTGCAGTTGCCAGCGCTAGTTTCACTGGTAAGATAAATGCATTTTCAAGTGAAAAGCATCAAGTCTAAAATAAATCCAGATTCATTTATTTTTGCACAAAAATACGACAAACTCTGTTAAGGATATTCAGGACTAGTATTGACAGTGTCCAAAAGATTGGTAATCATCTCGCTAGTACTAAACAGGACAGAGTGAAATATTAACTCAAAGGGCTAGGTGATCAGCAAAATCACTCACACCCTGCCCCCACCTCACTCCTTTTTGTGATGTTTCAGTGACATTTTCAGGTCACTTCCGCTTTCGGCAACATGCATGAGTGTGTGGTCACTCACATATCAGACCAGGAACAGTGAAGGAGAATTAAAAGAGAATTAATGGGCAGCGTTAAGAGAGACCATGAATAATACATTGCCCAAGGACTCTCTATATCAGGGGTCGGCAAGGTCCATGGGCCGGAATGGTGCAGCGCGATGCTGGAAATCACGTCTGTGGTGCCGGAAATCGCTCCTGCACATGCCCAGGCACCAAAAATTGCACCTGCGCAAAAGCAGTTTTCGGCATCTGGACATCCGCAGACGCGATGTCCAGCGCTGCTTGGCGAGCGAGTCCCTGCACCACACTGCGCTGGTTTAGCGCAGTGCACGGGGGACTCACCCAGCGGGCGGCTCAGTTCGGGGCGGCTTGTGGGCTGGTAAAATGGTCTTCGTGGGCCGCATCCGGCCCATGGGCCGCACGTTGCCGACCGCTGCTCTATATCCTGAAGGTGGCACTATCTGCGACTTTACCAAACACATGCATCTGATGACTTGCAGGCAACTCCATTGGTAGCTACTTCTTGTATCCCATGTTATAGTGGATCTGAATTTCAGGAATTTTATCCTCCCTGTGAAATTGGGGGGGGGGGCAGGGTGACAATTTAATGGTCTAGTAGCCCTTATGTACAGAAAAATAGCATCCATAAAAAGCATCTCTTTGATTATAAAACAACAACTTGTGGAGACACACACTTCTGAAGCGAAATGAGAGGCAGAGTTGTGTACAGATCAGAATGTCGGCCTAGGGCTAGAGAGTCCCAAGCTTAGTTCTCCATTCAACTATGAGGAGTCGGCCAGCCACTGGTAAAAAGGTAAGGGATCCCGGACAGTTAGTCCAGTCAAAGGTGTCTATGGGGTTGCGGCGCTCATCTCGCTTTCAGGCCGAGGGAGCCGGCGTTTGTCCACAGACAGCTTTCCGGGTCATGTGGTCAGCATGACTAAACCACTTCTAGCGCAATGGAACACCGTGATGGAAACCAGAGTGCATGGAAATGTCATTTACCTTCCCGCCACAGCCATACCTATTTATCTACTTGCACTGGCGTGCTTTCAAACTGCAAGTTGGCAGGACCTGGGACAGAGCAATGGGAGCTCACCCTGTCATGGGGATTTGAACCACCAACCTTCTGATTGGCAAGCCCAAGAGGCTCAGTGGTTTAGACCACAGCGCCACCCATAAGCCAGCCATAAGAACATAGGAAGAGCACTGCTAGATCAGGCCAAAGGTCCATGTAATCCCGTTCTCCTGGTAGCCAACTAGATGCCTGTGGGAAGTCCATAAGAAAGGGTGTAAATGCAGCAGCATTCTCCCCCAACCGCATTTCCCAGCCACTGGTATCCAGAGACAAACTTCATTTGACAGTGGAGGTAGAACATAGCCATCATTATCTCTGAGGATAGCCTACTCATAGGGTACCTGTTAGCAGAAAATACCAGGAAGAAGAATCATTTCACTGCCTTGAGATCCTTAGACAAAAAACTAGATATAAACATGGTTGTGTTTTTAAAATAAGCAAATAAATGCTGATATGTGTGAGTTGCACAAAAGCTTTTGATGATATATGGAAAAGAATGAATGTTCATACAGCAATGCTAGCCATATCCCTCATTACCTGATGTGCCTAAAACAAATAAACAAGCTTAATTTACAAGTCTCTGCTCAACATCTCATTTGCTTCTAAACTTTCGTTGTTACCCAGCATTCATCATAGTCAGAGCAAACCTCCTGAAATCAGTAGATTTAAGTAGCCGAAGTTATTTAACATACAGCAATTCTGCTTAGTTGGATACAGCCGTTTCTATTGGATCCATAGTCGAAAGAAGATCAATGAATTTTGTTGTTCAGTCGTTCAGTCGTGTCCGACTCTTCGTGACCCCATGGACCAGAGCACGCCAGGCACGCCTATCCTTCACTGCCTCTCGCAGTTTGGCCAAACTCATGTTAGTAGCTTCGAAGAACACTGTCCAACCATCTCATCCTCTGTCGTCCCCTTCTCCTTGTGCCCTCCATCTTTCCCAACATCAGGGTCTTTTCTAGGGAGTCTTCTCTTCTCATGAGGTGGCCAAAGTACTGGAGCCTCAACTTCAGGATCTGTCCTTCCAGTGAGCACTCAGGGCTGATTTCTTTGAGAATGGATAGGTTTGATCTTCTTGCAGTCCATGGGACTCTCAAGAGTCTCCTCCAGCACCATAATTCAAAAGCATCAATTCTTCGGCGATCAGCCTTCTTTATGGTCCAGCTCTCACTTCCGTACATTACTACTGGGAAAACCATAGCTTTAACTATACGGACCTTTGTCGGCAAGGTGATGTCTTTGCTTTTTAAGATGCTGTCTAGGTTTGTCATTGCTTTTCTCCCAAGAAGCAGGCGTCTTCTAATTTCGTGACTGCTGTCACCATCTGCAGTGATCATGGAACCCAAGAAAGTGAAAATCTCTCACTGCCTCCATTTCTTCCCCTTCTATTTGCCAGGAGGTGATGGGACCAGTGGCCATGATCTTAGTTTTTTTTGATGTTGAGCTTCAGACCATATTTTGCGCTCTCTTCTTTCACCCTCATTAAAAGGTTCTTTAATTCTTCCTCACTTTCTGCCATCAAGGTAGTATCATCAGCATATCTGAGGTTGTTGATATTTTTTCCGGCAATCTTAATTCCGGTTGGGATTCATCCAGTCCAGCCTTTCGCATGATGAATTCTGCATATAAGTTAAATAAGCAGGGAGACAATATACAGCCTTGTCGTACTCCTTTCCCAATTTTGAACCAATCAGTTGTTCCATATCCAGTTCTAACTGTAGCTTCTTGTCCCACATAGAGATTTCTCAGGAGACAAATGAGGTGATCCGGCACTCCCATTTCTTTAAGAACTTGCCATAGTTTGCTGTGGTCGACACAGTCAAATGCTTTTGCATAGTCAATGAAGCAGAAGTAGATGTTTTTCTGGAACTCTCTGGCTTTCTCCATAATCCAGCGCATTAGGAAGCCTATTTTCCGATTCGCGCCAGGGTGAAAAAAGGAAGCAGAGAACTCTCTAACCAATCCGGGGGGGGGGGAGGTAGAGGATAAAATCATTTTTCTCTGAACATCATGTACCAAGGAAACAGAGACTCCATTTCTGGACTTGAATCTAAAATGCCTGATGGGAATTCGAACCAGCTATTATGGCTTTTTGTGAAAATTGCCTTGACTATTCCACTCATTTTTTTTCTTCTCCTCCCCACCCCCTTATTGAAATAAGCCTAGTAAAACGTGTGTCATGTGTATTTCTTTCCCTTTCCCCTATTTCTTTTATATATTATGTCTGATTCTCCTCTTGTTCTTTTTCTTTTTAAAACAAAAAGCATGGGCTTTCTTTTCTTTCAGGAGCAGCATACGCTTTGAAATAAGGCTTAGGTCCTTCCAAGATAGAAACACCAAGGAGCTTGTCATAGCAGGAAGGGGAGACAGCTATGACTCTTCACCAGAATGACTGATCTCTGCCTCTTGAACTCCATCGTCCCCCTCGCCAGCTTCTGATTCTTGACTTCTCTCTGCCACAGACTCTCCCAGCTCACTAAGCCCTGTTACCCCTTCAGTTTCCAACACCTTCTCTTCTCAGTCTTCTCTCTCTGGCCACGCATTGTCATCCCACCACCACTCCCTGAGCTCTGTGCTTTCTTCCCTTGGTGGTTCCCAAGCTAGCTGCTCCCACCATTTCTCTGTGTCCAACCAGTCCGTGGCAAAGTTATGGTCCATGTTGAAGAAGGCTGGTGGTTTCATCACTACTGAACTCCATGGGGCAATGGTCAGACATGGCAGCTACCTGTGTATTTTTTCAAGCATTCCATAAAAAGTAAATGCATATACAGGTGAAACTCGAAAAATTAGAATATCGTGGAAAAGTCCATTTATGTAAGCAATTGTTTTCATTAGCTACTGGAGTTTAATATATGAGATAGACTCATGACATGCAAAGCGAGATATGTCAAGCCTTTGCTTGTTATAATTGTGATGATTATGGCGTACAGCTGATGAAAACCCCAAAGTTGAAATTGTTAATTTGGGGTTCTCATCAGCTGTACGCCATAATCATCACAATTATAACAAATAAAGGCTTGACATATCTCGCTTTGCATGTCATGAGTCTATCTCATATATTAGTTTCACCTTTTAAGTTGAATTACTGAAAGAAATGAACCTTTCCATGATATTCTAACTTTTTGAGTTTCAACTGTATACTTAAGCAATTAAAAACCGTATCCAGGAGAAAACAGGTTTAATTTCTTTCTTTGAAGCAAACCTTTGGGTTGATTTTGACCTCCCCACACCCTAGAGAGAACTGAAGACCATGTCAGCCAGAGGGGCTTCCCAACAGGTAGCTGATCCTGTGGCACACAAATGTTCAGAAATCCCATTTTTGTCCTCCACCACCAACCAGTTTTATAACAAGGACCATATTTCTCCTTTCAGAATTTAACAAAAAAATAAATTTCTTTTACAAAGGCAAGGGGCAATCCTGGAATTTAGTTGACACTTAGCTTTCCAAACCAACTCAGAAGAAGGATTAGACATTTGGCCAATTGAACAGTGACCTTACAATTTTAAGCATTTTTTTTTCAGAAGTTGCCCCCCCCATGTCCTTTTTTTATTGTGCACCATGGTTATTTGTGCTCCTGGCGGTATCAAGGCCAAGGCCAGTTGTATGCAATCGTGCTCTGAAAGCCATTTGCACCTGCAAGTTTTGGGGTGGCCGTATTGCTTTATTTCCAGTCAGTAATGTCCCATAGCTTCCTGATGAGAGCCTGTAATTTTGCATACCACAAACGTTCCGAGAGGGAGGCGGTGCGGTTCTTCTGCTTTTATTGCATTACAACACAAGATTGTCCCTCTGGACAGCAATAATGCAGGATGCATAATTGGGGAAGTAGTGTAGAACAGCTAATAAAGTGAAAGGGTGAACAGATGGTCCAGTATAAATACACCACTAATGTACTATCAGTGATGCAATAATACACCTGCAGAAAACAACCACCACCCAGCAACCTGGAGGGGCCTTAGCTCAGAGGTCCTTAGTTCAGTGGGGTTTACTCCCTTGTAAAAGTGCTGCAGGGTAGCAGACGCAGAATACAGTGGAACTACAGCCCCAATTGTGCATTCATTCCCCCTAGTGCAGTGGCAAAGCGGGTTCTCCTTCATGGAGAGCACAAGTTGCGGTGGGGGCCAGCAAGTCACCCCTCTGTTGCTGGGCGGGATCGTATAGATCGTATGCTGTGACTGGGTCCTGGGTGTCATTGGGGAGATTTCTATGTTGCAATTGTTGATGGACAGCCCAGTGACTATATATTGCTTGGCTCGCAGCGTGATATACCTCTTTGCTGCGTGCATCGGATCACCCGCCCCCCTCCCTATTATTAGGCCTCTGCGTATGACCTTGCTATGCCTGTCATGGGGTCGTCTGCTTTTGGGGCAGGGGCCTGGTAGGAATTTTTCCATTTGGCTGATTGGCTGGTGCCATCTGGTTTTCGCCTACTGCATAGCAATTAGTCACAACTTGTAAGGTTGGCGGTTAGGCATTGGTTATTAATTGGTTGGTGGAGGGGTCAGGGTTGGCTGTGGCTGCCCCTCCAATGCTGCTGCTGCGGGGAATTCCGTTAAAGGAATCCAGGGGCTCGCCATGCTTTTGTCCGTATCCCCCGGTCGGGGGCCAGGGCCACGCAAGAGCCCCTGGGAGCATTTGGGGAGAGGCGAGGGCCAGACCCCCGGATTCCCATTCTCTCCCCAAAGTGTTTTCCCTTTACTGTCGAATGTCAGTTCTATCCCCAGCGGGACAGATAGTCTGAACCAATGCCTAAGCGACCACTCACATATTTTGTATTTTAATAAAGTTGTGGCCAAAATGATGTCAAAAACCTTAAACTTAAATTTCTGTCTGAAGTGTGTTTCATTTGAGGGGCGGTTTGGGGACTTCGACACGCAATTGAAGTGCAACAGCAGGGATTGTTCACCTTGTAATTTAAGAATTAATTACGTCAGTGTTGAAGTCACCTAGCGAAGAAGGGAGTTGGGGTGGAGGTGTTGCTTAGCAGCCAAGCAGAGTGACATAATATTCAGCGAGATGGCATGTGCTCTCATTGGCTACGTAGTTCTCGGGGTTCCTCCCCCCTATGTTTAGTTGAATGACTCCCTGCTATGTACAAGGGCTGAAGTAAGAAAGGCAAAACATCTCTGTTCATCTCAAATTATACACTGCTTTTGTTCAGTTTGCTCGGCGAACTGTTATCAAGACTTTTCTCTCTGGACTCTTTCTGCATGATTTAAGTGAGTTTGCTAACAGCAAGGACATACTGGCAAGCTCTGCCCCCTCCAGTACATTCTGGTTTCCATCTTTTCATTTCTCTGTGAGTGGAACAGCATTATTCTGAAGCAAGCAGCTTCCTATGCTTGTGAAAGATTCTTGCACGTATAAAAATCCTGCATAATCAAAGGAGGGCCCCCCCACTTCAGACAGGTCCCCCCTTCAGCATGCCCCCACTCTCCCTAGCATGATTGTCATTACATAACGGAAAATAATTCCCAAATAGGACTTAAAGCAGACATCTCTAAACTAAGGCCTATGGGCTGGATGTGGCCCACACGAGCCAATTGTGCAGCCCCCCACGATGCATGACGCCACCGAGGTGCGGTTGCCCATCTCCGGGTCAGCGCGGCGGCAGAAATAGCTTTTGCGCATGTGCAAAACATCATTTCCAGCGCACTTTCGGGTCTGCGGAGGCCCGTGCGCATGCGCACAAGCTGTTTCTGGTGCTGCGCCGACCCAGAAGTGCACCGGAAAAAGTAAGTGTGCATGCGTATGGGCGCACGCTCCCCCGCCCTCCGGCCTGCCGCACGATCTGCTCCAGAGGAACTGGCCCGAGGCCGGGTAAGTTTGGGGACCCCTGACTTAGAGCACTCCCAAGATTTTTGAATTGTCGAATACAACAAAACCTCTATATCGTATATTTTATTTAAATATATTGCATATATTTTCCCTATGGAACCAACTCCCCTCTTGAGTTATGGCAAATTCCAACAATGTTTTTTCAGCGCTCGTTTTTCACCCATTTATTTTCCCATGTATTCCACCCATTTCTTTTCTTTCCCAAGCCTTTCCGGGCACCACTTAATGATTTTAATGAAAAGCAGAAGAAAACATACAATAAATAAATAAATAAATAAAGTCATCCATGATCACATGCCTACATGCACACCCCAAACCTAAGCTGTTGAGTATGGACTAATCATATGATTATCATTCAGCTCACCCACTTTGCTAACGATAACAGCATTTAACTTTGGGGCTGTAAGAGAATTGCTCTATTTCCCGACACTCAATTGTGCTCAACACAGGTAGTTATGATCTACATAGAATTTATGGTGACAAAGTGGCAAGAGCAAACGTATTGGTGTAGGCGAAACTGCACTCTCTTCTTACCGTTACTGAGTTGTTATGAAAGAGCGTGATTTGTAAGGCCAATTAGCAAAGGCCACTTCCTTCGCAGCAAGGACTAGGAAGCCGGTTTCTTGATCTGTAGACACATCAATGTTACAGGAAGGCCCCCCCCCAAAATGTGAGCCTTCTAATATGCCCCAGGAGCAGACCCAAGCAAAGCCCACAGACTGGGTTGAGCCTGGTCCCTAGGCTTGGCCAGCCCCCTAGCCTGCCTGCGACAGGCTGATTTTGTGGGCAGGCTTACAACCGCAGCCAAGGTCATCAAGGTAGGCTGTAAAGTCTCCAATGGCTGATGGCTGCTACCAAATGGCACCACGTCATTGGGTTGCATTGGGAGAACGGCACTGGTCCACAACACTGCCATGCCTGGGAGGGCAAGTGTACTTCTCTAAAATATTTTTTTCACCAATAAGTCCCTGAAGAGCCAAACAATAAACAGAGGAACAATACTGATGGGATTATGGTAATTTGGCTGTAGAATCAAGATGTTCTATGGCCCATATGCATGGAATCCTGGGAGGATTTCTGTCCAATCCAGCACTCATCACACATAGCAGGAAGAGGGTGAGTGACAACCTGATATTGACCGAGTTCAGTCTTGAATAGAGCCTACATGAAGTGCCAAGGCTCCAGGGGATTGTAGTGACCAGGCCAAGCACCAGCAGTGGACCACTAGGCACTCCAACTCAATGGTGTAACATTCGAAAATGATGTCCTACCTGGACAGTTATCCTGCTACAAGGGCAGACATGGATGCCGAAATCCAGCATCGCCTGAGATCCGCGAGGGCAGCTTTCTCCCAATTGAAGTACAGAGTGTTTGAGGACCAGGACTTTCGCAGGAAAACCAAACTGCTTGTTTACAAAGCTATTGAACTACCAACTTGACTGTATGCTTGTGAAACGCAGACTACTTATAAACACAATCTCCAGCTCCTCAAAAGATTCCATCAAAAGTGTCTCTGGAAAATTTAACTCATCACTTAGGAACACAAGCGAACTAATGCCAGTGTACTGGAAGAAGCAAAGATCACCAGTGTCGAAGCAATGATGCTTCAGCATCAACTTCACTGGACTGGTCGGATGCCTGATTATCATCTTCCAAAGCAACTACTCTATTCCGAACTTAAAAATGGAAAGCGTAATGCTGGTGGTCAACAAAAGAGGTCCCAAAGACTCTCTGAAGGCAAATCTTTAAAAAAGTAGTATAAACACTGACAACTGGGTAACACTGGCCTGCGAGCACTCCAATTGGAGAACAGTCTAAGGCCTCAAACTCAGGACAAAAGGGAGAAATGCGCTAAGAGGAAGGCATGCTTGGCAAACCCTCACCATGATCAACTCCTGCCTAGAAACCTATGTCCCCACTGTGGAAGGACGTGTGGATCCAGAATTGGCCTCCACAGTCACTTACGGACCCACTGTTGAAACCGTGTTTATGGAAGACAATGTTACTCGGCTACGAGTGATTGCCAAAGAGAGAAGACTGGCAGGTGACCCAACCTGCCACCCACTCATTCACTCACTCACTGATGGGCCCAGCTCCCATCTGTGGTGGCCAGCTAGCCAGTCACCTCCACCTCCCAGTCTTGGCTGGGATCTGAAGAAGGTCTAGGGCAGGCATGGCCAAACTTGGCCCTCCAGATGTTTGGGGACTACAATTCCCATCATCCCTGACCACTGGTCCTGTTAGCTAGGGATGATGGGAGTTGTAATCCCAAAACATCTGGAGGGCCAAGTTTGGCCATGCATGGTCTAGGGGCTCCTTCTCAAATCCTGGTATTCTGGGCTTTGAGTACAGAGATCACTGCCTTCTAACATTTATCCTTTTCCAAACTGAAAGAACCCTCGTGTTTCTCCTTTCCGTGTGACACTCAAGAGACTTGTGCATCTTATCACGGTAGAAATGCACAATATGTAGAAAGCATGAAAAGAAGAAGCATTTACAGGACACACTTTCTGCCCCCTATTTCTGTGCGCTCTCTGATGTGGTCCTTGTTTTCAAAAAGGCCCATATGAATAGGGAAACAGCAATGGCTTAGATAGAATTTCAGCATCTGAAACAGTGAGTTCTAAATGAATTTGAGTGAAACAGAGATCTTCAAATCCGGATCATTGTAGCACAGTACCAAAAGTCAAAGTGACAGAGAAGACACAGCAGAACTTCTAAGTAAAAGAGAAAGATCTCCATTAACTGGAGAAACAATTTGTCTTCCAGCCAGGGATAAAAGCTTTTTAAAAAAAATAAAAATAAAAAAATCTACAAAATATGCATATTGCTGCAAACTCAATTTATAGTGATTGTATCACAGCTTGTAATTTGCATTTAAATCAGGAATCTTTTTGCAGAAAGAGAAAGAGAAAGACATAGCAGTATTTCTAAGTATTACAGAGGCACAAACCAATGCACATTTTTCTCAAATGAGTAATGAAGAGTGGTGCTTTCAGTCTAGAATTAGCACTGATTTCCAGCAACTCTAAAAGTAGTTCTTCAAGGTAATGGAAATGTACAGAACATTTGGATAGGTAAGAGAGCAAATTGTTATCACAAGTTTTAAAATGTTCCAGTTCTCAGCAGAAGTCCAGAAGAAGTCTTTAGCAAATCTGAAGTGGGATTTCACTGTATAGATGATCAATAGAAAAACAGTAGAATAGAATGCAAAACATAACATTTCCATTTTCTACATAGATAGAATCTGATCTATGTTAAGCAGTCAGCATGCCTAGGAAAATGTGTGCATAAAAATGAACATGTTAATTAAAATGGCATAAAGAAACGCTATGGAAAGTTGCTTGCAAAAATATGTACAAGAGTCAAAATTGCATGTAAAAGTATATTTACTAGGAGAAATTAGCACTGAAATGCTGGTGCATTTTCAGGGGGATCTTTTTTATCTGCAAAATGCTACACAGTGTAGAGAACTGAATTTAAGATAGGAAAAATGAGAAACAGGGAGCAGGAAGATTGACAGATCCTGC
This sequence comes from Lacerta viridis, assembly GCA_900245905.1. NCBI lineage: Eukaryota > Metazoa > Chordata > Lepidosauria > Squamata > Lacertidae > Lacerta > Lacerta viridis. The sequence continues at coordinate 191,449 of OFHU01001337.1, forward strand.
CATCCCTAATGAATCTATCAACCATTTTCTGAAGTAGATGCGTTCTAAAACCAAGGTCTGTTTTTGTAAATTTAACCAACCTTGCAAAGTCTTCTAATTTCACTTCACCGTTTGTGCAAACACACACATTAAAAAAAAAAGGTTTTTAGTAGAAGTCCTCATTCCCCTCTTAAGAACAGCTTTTTCCTCCTCTCCTGAGAAAGAAAAGTCACAAGAAGTGCTATTCTCAGTATGCAGTATCCTCCTAAATCAGAAGCCTCACAATTTTATTACTAGGGAGTAATTTATCTTCTCTTAAACTCCCCGGGAAACAGATCACATTGCATAATTAAAAATGTATTAAATTTTCTTGGGGGAAAATAGCAGAAGATAATTCTGGCAAATCTTTGCACATATGAATGTCTCCCATTTTAATACATTTTGTTTCAGGTTCCTTTCAAACAATGTTCCAGTTAATTATGTGAGTTGGCCATAAAAAATAAAGTGTGGTTCATCCATTTATTTATAGAAGGAAATGGTTTTAGTGCACAAAAAGCTTCAGTTAAAGTCAACAGCAACGTGCATCTATTAGGGATGGAGGAAGAATTTGTTCAGATGATGCAGTCCTGGATTTTGCAATGTCGTTTTAGTGAACAAGACATGCCCGTTCTCCTGAACCTTCCTGAGAATAGGAGGACAGTATAGATTTAGAACAGTGGTTTGCAGAAGGGCATAGTTCAGAGGCTGCAGAGTGGAGAAGCTGGGAAATATTTGAAGAGGAACAGCGGGAAGAAGAAGAAGAAGAAGAAGAAGAAGAAGAAGAAGAAGAAGAAGAAGAAGAAGAAGAGGAGAGACAGCTGACAGATTCAGTGTCCTTGGAAAGCATTCCTGACCACCACCCCCTCCCAGGACCAGGTGGGCATTGAAGGTAGTAGAACAGAGAGCTCTGAGGCAGAAAGCCCAGATTAGCTGATACAGGGCTGAAGTAGAATAGGGAAGACGTGGGGGGTAGGACTTTACTCAGAGCAACACCATTATCTTAGATAGAATGCATTCTTTTGTCTCTCTGTCTGCATAGTGAATAAATTACTTGGTAATAACTGTTTTTTGGTTTATCTGCTTCTTGGCTGCCCCCATGGGAGGGATCGGATTCCCTTGACACATGCACACAGAAATATGTGTTTTATGGTTTTATGGTTGAAATGCATATAAAATGTGTCACACTTCAAAATGACCTTAACAGATTAGGGAACTGGGCCAAAGCAAACAAGATGAATTTTAACAAGGAGAAATGTAAAGTACTACACTTGGGCAAAAAAAAAAATGAAAGGCACAAATACAGGATGGGTGACACCTGGCTTGAGAGCAGTACATGTGAAAAGGATCTAGGAGTCTTGGTAGACCACAAACTTGACATGAGTCAACAGTGTGATGCAGCAGCTAAAAAAGCCAATGCAATTCTGGGCTGCATCAATAGGAGTATAGCATCTAGATCAAGGGAAGTAATAGTACCACTGTATTCCGCTCTGGTCAGACCTCACCTGGAATACTGTGTCCAGTTCTGGGCACCACAGTTCAAGAAGGATACTGACAAGCTGGAACGTGTCCAGAGGAGGGCAACCAAAATGGTCAAAGGCCTGGAAACGATGCCTTATGAGGAACGGCTTAGGGAGCTGGGTATGTTTAGCCTGGAGAAGAGAAGGTTAAGGGGTGATATGATAGCCATGTTCAAATATATAAAAGGATGTCATATAGAGGAGGGAGAAAGGTTGTTTTCTGCTGCTCCAGAGAAGCGGACACGGGCAATGGATTCAAACTACAAGAAAGAAGATTCCACCTAAACATTAGGAAGAACTTCCTGACAGTAAGAGCTGTTCGGCAGTGGAATTTGCTGCCAAGGAGTGTGGTGGAGTCTCCTTCTTTGGAGGTCTTTAAGCGGAGGCTTGACAGCCATCTGTCAGGAATGCTTTGATGGTGTTTCCTGCTTGGCAGGGGGTTGGACTGGATGGCCCTTGTGGTCTCTTCCAACTCTATGATTCTATGATTCTATGACAAGAAAATGCATTGAAAAAGAATGAAAGATATATATTTTGGAGGAAATGTATCCAAAAAGTGTGCAGAACAAGGCCTACAATTAGGGCTGGGTAGTATCTGGTTTTCAACATTGTGATATGTCACCAGCTAAACATCACAATATATCATGTCTGAAATATGGATGGAGCTATGCAGAGGCATGGGCTGGCTTCATGTTTTTCCCTTCATTGTGATTTTTGTATAGTGTGTGTGCATGCGCGTGCACACACACACACACCATGATTCTCGATATATTGCCAGGTCAAACCGATATCATGATATGGACTTCAAACTGGTTTTGGGCAATATATTGATATACAGTGGTACCTCTAGTTATGAACTTAATTCGTTCTGGAGGTCCGTTCTTAACCTGAAACTGTTCTTAACTAGAGGCGTGCTTTTGCTAATGGGGCCTCTAACTACCGCTGCACCGCTGGCACACGATTTCTGTTCTCATCCTGGGGCAAAGTTCTCAACTTCAGGTAACTCTTCCAGGTTAGCAGAATTTGTAACCTGAAGCGTTTGTTACCTGAGGCGTTTGTAACTCAAGGTACCACTGTATCACCCAGTCCTATCTGCAATGGGGGGGGGGGAATGCATTTTGTAAAAAAAAAAAATCTGCACAGAATAGGACAACAGAATAGGACAGAACAGACCTATGACTGGAAAAAATGAAATTGGACAGACATAAGCTGATTTGTCTATCCCAAACACCTATGGACAACTTTCATTAATGTCACTGTCAACGACTATTTAGCTAATAGGGAACCTCTGAAAAATAAGAGGTATACTTAGGGGAACTGAAAAGTTTTCAGGATTAGAAAAGGAAAATTTAAGGGGGGAAATATGAAGGACAAAAAAAATAATCAAACACAGCCTACTTAGGAAAGCTTAATGGCCACAGAATGCTAGGCGTCTATTGCTGGCAGTGGGGAAAAATGGGAAACTGGGAGCAGAGATTAAATAAAGAACCAATCAAGAGGGCATTGATAGCATGCTGGAACACTGGATGAGAGCATGCTACACTGCAACATTTTATTGCAAGCCCCTTTTATAATTTTCTGTAAACATGCACTTCATCCAGGCAAAAACTGCATACAGAAGCAGTTACAGTAAAACAAACAAAACATTATCAGCGAAATCTTGACGGGAGGAATTCAGTGCCAAAATCCTTATTCCTTGAAGGGGAGCCAGGACTGTACAAATTCAGCCTTCCAGAATACCATCATCTGAAAGCAATTTAGAGTGAATACACACTTTATTTTAAACATATTGGACCGGATTCAACTACCCCATTCCGCTGGCGGAAGCCAGCTTCAAAGACTCCTACCAGCGTAATGGGGTTTTCCTCCTCTTCTCCCCCCCCAGGCTTCTCCCAAATTAACTTTGGAGGCTTGGGAGATTCCCCAAAAATAGAGTGCAGGGGAGGAAAGGGAAGACCATTCCATTGGGTGGTTATTAAGTTGACATAGAAAATGAGTTTGCTGCTTGTTCTCTTGGGAAATGATATGCATATCATCTCCCAGTGAATAACATGATTGTGCCTGAAAAGGAACCATAATTGAGGAACATAAGGAGCTGCCTTGTATTATTATTATTGTTGTTGTTGTTGTTGTTGTTGTTGTTGTTGTTGTTAAAAATTTGTATACCGCCCTATACCCATAAGTCTTAGGGCAGTTCACAATATAAAACCACAATATAAAAGCATAAAATTTATAATAAAAATAAAGACAAGAACAACCCAACAATCCATTTTTGCTTGGTGCCTGAAGGTGTCTTCTCCTTCTTCTTCTTCATATTCGTCTATCACTCATAACCGAGTAAGATTGTCTTCCATAAACATGGTTTTAACAGTGGGTCCGTAAGTGACTGTGGAGGCCAATTCTGAATCCACACGTCCTTCCACAGTAGGGACATAGGTTTCCGGGCAGGAGTTGATCATGGTGAGGGTTTGCCAAGCATGCCTTCCTCTTAGCGCGTTTCTCCCTTTTGTCCTGAGTTTGAGGGTCTTCAAGGCCCTTTAAACCTCTTTTGTTGACCACCAGCATTATGCTTTCCATTTTTAAGTTCAGAAGAGAATAGTTGCTTTGGAAGACAATAATCAGGCATCCACACAACATGACCAGACCAATGATGTTGAAGAATCATTGCTTCAACAATGGTGATCTTTGCTTCTTCCAGTACACTGGCATTAGTTTGCCCATCTTCCCAAGTGATGTGAAGGCACCAGGCAAAGCTACCTGAGGACTGCATTCCACAAATGGGAAGCAGAAAAGGCTTGTTCTCATGGACCCTCTGGACCTCTTGTGGAGGAGCCACATGAAGAAGGGCCTCAGAATATGATCTCAGGGTTCGGATAGGTTCATATGGAGAGACACAGTCCTTGAGGTATTGTGGTCCTGAGCCATCAGTCAGGTCATTTGGTCCATCTCCTGTCTGAAGATACCAAGGATTAAACCTGGAACTTCCTGTTTATAATGTCATTCCAACAGGTGTATCCTAAATACACATCTACCTAACTTGCAAATGTTGCAGCTTTTTGCCCAGAGGGTTTCCCCGGACTGGTTTCAGGATTTCAGTAGGACAGAATAGGTTATATACTGTCTGGAAATGAAACAGGGTGACCACCCAAAAACACTTGTAGGCATGAACAGTATTGAAAGTGGGACCACAAATGACCATCTTGAAAGTATCATTAGCACAAAGGAACATAAATGTGCAATAAAATAACAGCTGGAAGAAGCCAAAGACAAATAGTGGTACCTTGGTTTGCATACGTCTTTGTTTGCATATGTTTTGGATTACAAACATGTCAAACCTGGAAGTGCGTGTCCCAGTTTGCAACATTTTTTATTATTATTACAACCCATTTTTTTATTTTTTTGGATTACAAAATAAAAATAAAAATTGGAGGCCCCATTGGTGAAAGTGCACCTTGGGTTACAACCTGTTTTGGTTTACAAATGGACCTCCGGAACAGATTATGGTTGTAAACCAAGGTACCACTGTATAATGAATGAGTTACTCACTCTCTCTCTCTCTCTCTCTCTCTCTCTCTCTACACACACACACACACACACACACACAGGGACTTTTCATGATCTTTTAATGGAACACGTTCATCGTGCATTGAAAACTGGTGAATCCTAGCAGGTGGATAGTTACGCATGTGCATTAAAGAACCAGCAAACATATTGCAATCACTAAATTAGGGCTATAAGGCATTACAAAGAGAGAGAGAGAGAGACAATATCCCAATTTTGCCCTGTCTCAGAGGGTGAGGAAATAATATATTATAATTAATTCCATTAATTAATTTTTAGATCATGATCACATAAGCCGAGCTTGTCAAAACTTTATTCCTTAAATTAATGGGAAGTGGGTATCGTCATTCCCTTAAGTGAATTTGAAAAATCTCAGCCTTCAGCATTGCCACAAGGATGCAGAGGGTAATCCAATTAAACTGAACTGCAAAGTATAGTTTTGTGCATAGTTTTTAATGCAGATGTTTTACGCTCAAGTAAACAGTTTGGAAGGGAGGGCTGAACCCCTTGCTGAAGTAGCAGAACATTATGTTTATTAACGCCAGCAAGAGTAAGAAGTAAAATAGCCTTCTTCTTTTTTTTGCAATAGCATCCTGAAAAATATGTTGCACTTTTAACAGGTTCTGCAATAACTGGTAAAATTGCTTAATTTTTCCCCCCCCTGGAATTCTTTTTAATGCTCCTGCAATATTAATGCACTGGAGAGTTTTGTGTGGCAATGATTCACATGTATCTAAGCCTTTGTTGCTCAATTTGGGTATTTCATATTAATTACAGTTTGCAAGTTAAAATGCACTCATCGGTGGAGTTCAGCTCCAGGCTGAAGGTCCAACCTGGAGCAGACCCTGCATGCTTTCGTGTTTTATGGAAAGCAAGGCTATTCAGAAGCAGCAGCAGAATCAGGAGAATTCATAGAATTCATAGAATCGTAGAGTTGGAAGGGACCCGAAGGGTCATCTAGTCCAACCCCTGCTATGCAGGAATCTCAGCTAAAGCATCCATGACAGATGGCCATCCAACCTCTGCTTTAAAACCTCCAAGGAAGGAGAGTCCACCACCTCCCAGTGTGGTGTAGTGGTTAAGAGCGGTAGACTCGTAATCTGGGGAACCGGGTTCGCGTCTCCGCTCCTCCACATGCAGCTGCTGGGTGACCTTGGGCTAGTCACACTTCTTTGAAGTCTCTCAGCCCCACTCACCTCACAGAGTGTTTGTTGTGGGGGAGGAAGGGAAAGGAGAATGTTAGCCGCTTTGAGACTCCTTCGGGTAGTGAAAAGCGGGATATCAAATCCAAACTCTTCTTCTTCTCCCAAGGGAGACCATTCCTCTGTCGAACAGCTCTTACTGTCAGGAAGTTTTTCCTGATGTTTAGTCAGCATCTTCTTTCTTGGAACTTGAACCCATTGGTTCGAGTCCTACCCTCCAGAGGAGGAGGAAACAAGCTTGTCCCCTCCTCTCCTCCATGTGACAGCCTTTGACATACTTAAAGATGGATATCACATCCAGAAGCGGAAATAGCTGCTCTGGCACCCAAAGCATAACATGGGGGCGGGGCTAGCTACCCGCGGGGGTGCACTGCCGGCGGCGCGCGTCCTGGGGGGGCGCCGCCCGTGGCGCTGTCACCCCCCCCCCTCAGGGATGATACCCAGGACGGGCCGCCCCACCTTTCTCCGCCTCTGATCACATCTCTCAGTCTCCTCTTTCCCAGGCTAAGCATGCCCAGCTCCTTCAACCATTCATCATAAGGCTTGGTTTCCAGACCCTTTACCATATTGGGAATTACTGACACAGGCTGCATCCACACCATACATTTAAAGCACAAACACACACCACAAGAATCCTGAGAACTGCAGTTTACCTGTCCCAGAGCTGCAACTGTCAGGATCCTAAACAAACTATAGTAATATATAGTGCTTACTTTAAATTTTATCAATCTTTTGTTTAATAAAATGCATATACCTATTGACTTGGGGGGGGGGAATGCACACATCAAAACTTTTTACAAAAAGAATTCAGCAATGGAAATAAACGGAAGCAACCCTAACCAGATTATAGAACATGTCAGCATTCTATATATCCGAATGTGCTCACCTGAACTGAAATGTTTTTAGCAGGTACCAAGAAGAGTACAGTAAATGTGCTGGCCTGCTGTCAATAGGCAGTGAGTTCTAAAATATCAATTTCTTACAAATATGGAACAAGTACAGTCGTAACTTGGAAGTCGAACGGAATCCGTTCCGGAAGTCTGTTCGACTTCCAAAACATTCAGAAACCAAGGCAGTGAAGAAGAGAAGAAGAAGAGTTTGGATTTGATACCCCGTTTTTCACTACCCGAAGGAGTCTCAAAGCGGCTAACATTCTCCTTTCCCTTCCTCCCCCACAACAAACACTCTGTGAGGTGAGTGGGGCTGAGAGACTTCAGAGAAGTGTGACTAGCCCAAGGTCACCCAGCAGCTGCATGTGGAGGAGCGGAGACGCGAACCCGGTTCCCCAGATTACGAGTCTACCGCTCTTAACCACTACGTGTTCCCTCTCCTATACCTCCGTTTGCCCTGGGCCCTCCCCATATCTGGTCCGGAGGATTAGGGAAGACTTTGGAACAGATTTAGGGGGTGTCAAGGGGACACACTGGCAGAGGAGAAGGAGGGAAAGTTGTGTTGGGTAGACCAAAGTCTCTGCACTGAAAGAACAAGTGTGTTGAATATTGAATTTAAAAATAAAATTACCTGCTTAAAATTATGAAAAATTGGACAGTCCTAGTTACATCAACAGATTCTGCTGGCACAACAGCATTCATTGATTTGCTTTGTGACAGTGTAAGTAATCGTTTAAATTCAAATTCAAGCACAACAAATTCATTTACAACAGGGGCGTAGCAAAGTAAATTGGTACCCGGGGGCAATTTTTTTTTTGTCAACCCCCCCCAGAGGCGTAAGAAGGTCAGGTGGTACCCAGTGCAGAAAATTTCTTGTCACCCCCCCCATTGATCCCCCCCTGCAAAAATGGTTTTACGTTATTTCATATTTTCTTACAAAGGAATAATAACAAGTAATAATAATAAACTTTTATTTATATCCCGCCCTCCCCGGCCGAAGTCGGGCTCAGGGTGGCTAACATCAGATACACTCACCTCACAGAGTGTTTGTTGTGGGGGAGGAAGGGAAAGGAGAATGTTAGCCACTTTGAGACTCCTTCGGGTAGTGATAAAGCGGGATATCATATCCAAACTCCTCCTCCTCCTCCTCCTCTTCCAGCACTCAACAGTTAGGTAATGGTGGTTCCTGATGGGAAGAACCTGGTGGAATTGCCTCTTCCGAGAATCGCTGAGGTCTAGGATCTGTAGCACCCATGGATCGGAGTAGATTGGATGTGTGAGACCTTGGACCATGAAGTGCTTCACTGGACATGAGTTTTGGCTGGGTATACTTAAGGGCACAAGGAGAAGGGGACGACAGAGGACGACATGGTTGGACAGTGTTCTTGAAGCTACCAACATGAGTCTGACCAAACTACGGGAGGCAGTGGAAGACAGGAGTGCCTGGTGTGCTCTGGTCCATGGGATCACGAAGAGTCGGACACAACTAAACGACTAAACAACAACAATTTTACCTGAGATTTCCCTGCTATTCCAGCTTATGCAACAAATAATCTCTAGGAGACTTGACCATGGTTTATTGCACCAGTAGTGCTGAATGTTTATTTTTAAAATGTTTTTATGGTTATTGCTGTTTTTTCCTTTTGCTCTCCCTATGAACGACACCATGGCGCAATAAAGTTTATGAATGAATGGTGTGGCTGAGGAGAGGGTGTGGCTAGGGGACAGTCCCAAGAGTCAGATGGAGAGACATTCATCCTGCAGGCTTCAATTTCCTCACTCCTGTTCTAAATGCAGGTCCGGGGGGGGGGGATGCCTGAAGGATGACGTGTTGAGCATGAGGTCTGGACTGGCTCCTCGTAACTGCAAAATAACCCTTCTCAAACAACTCTAAACTTTCCAAACCACAGAACAATTACACACGCACACCCCACTCAACCCCTTCCCACTGACAGATGATTCGGTTTCTCCGTATTATGAGCAGAGAGTAAGAGAGAGTTCAGAAGGTGCTAAATGTTTCCCCTCCATAATAAGCCACAGCGTTCTGCCTTGTCGTTTTTTATTCTCTCCCTTAACTGCCTGTCAAAAGAGGCAGCTACTTGCCATCAAGACTCGTGTTGATGCTTCACTGGCCACTAGCAGGGATAAAACCTGTCCTCCAGCATTCCACACATCCCATTAAGGGGACGGATTGGATTTTGTAATAAGAATGTTGCAATAACCGAACCAAGCAAAAAAAAAAGCCGGTACCCTAGAGAGACTTTGTTTAATCATTCTCCGCTGCCAGACTTTGAGAAATGAAAGGCCAGCCGCTGCTCTTTTCCCTGCTTGCGGCTCAGGCTCTCTGGCTGTCACTTCTTTGGGACACATGATGCTCAAACGAGGCACAAAAATATATATATGAGAAAGATTAGGGAGAAGGAAGCCTCAATTTACCAACAAACATTTTGATAAACCGAGGAAAGGGGGGAAACGCTGAAAAAGGAGCAGGGCCAGCAACCCAAGTGAGAGCTTGGTAAAAATGCCATTCGTCTTCAGGGATGTCTTGATCAGGGCAACTCTTCATTGTTCCCATCATGTCAGTGGAAGAGAGATGGTCCTGGTGTTGCAGCTGGCTGCATGCTGAATCTTCCTCCTTTGGCAAGAGCCACTGTGTGTGTTTCTGTGTGTAATTCCCCCCCCCATAATGTAAGTTACTTTTGTTACTCAACCATTACATTCCAATTCAACAAAACTACTGTATTGACTTCCCAGCTCACCCAAAATCGATGTTTATAACTCAAATTACATACAATTGTGTTTTATGGTTCCGCCTTATCTAATTCCATCCTCTCTAACAAGTCTCTTGATATACTCTGCTGTTTTCTTACACTTCAAACCCAGCTGTGGTCTTCGCTTATGGGAAATAACTTTTTATATAGGCTAGAAAGGGTTCCCAGACTTCTTTACAAGATTCTAAATTTGTATCTTTTGTCAGTGCCATCCATTTCGCCATCTCTGCATATTTCAAGATTTTCACCAACCATTCTTCCTTTGAGGGTGTTCTCGCCTCCTTCCATTTCTGAGCATAGAGAATCCTTGCCATTGTAGTCACATATATAAATACCATTGAGGCATTCTTTGGGATTTCGCTGTCTACCAACCTCAGGATTCTGGCCTCTTGGGAAAAGTAACTTACTTTTTATTCTTAATTTCATTAATGCTGATGGGCCCTGCTACCCATTTTTATCCCCCAACCACTGGCCTGGCCCTCCAAGCATCACCAGAAAGCTCAGTCTAGTTCAGGGGTGAGGAGCCTTTCTCACACCGAGGGCCACATTCCCATCTGAACAACCTTCTGAGGGCCACATGCCAGAGATGGGCGGGGCCAGAGGCAAAAGTGGGTGGAACAACCAATTTATTAAAAAAAAACATTCTTTGTACAGTACTGCGTAGTTTCTACACACACTCCTCCCAACCGTCTATCCAGAGAAGCAGGAACCATTATCAGAGTTCAAGGAGACATACCAGACAGGCAAAAATGCCTAGGATGAGAAGCAATGCGCTCTATGTAGGGCTACCTTTGAAGGTGACTCAGAAACTACAACTAATCCAGAATGTGGCAGCTAGACTGGTGACTAGGAGCGGCCACCGGGACATCATAACATCAATCCCAAAGGATCTACACTGGTCCCAGTATGTTTCCAAGCACAATTCAAAGTGTTGGTACTGACCTTTAAAGCCCTAAATTGCCTCGGCCCAGTATACCTGAAGGAGCATCTCCACCCCATCATTCAGCCCGGACACTGAGGTCCAGCTCTGAGGGCCTTCTGGCGGTTCCCTCCCTGCGAGAAGTGAAGTTACGGGGAACCAGGCAGAGGGCCTTCTCAGTAGTGGCACCCACCCTGTGGAATGCCTTCCCAGCAGATGTCAAGCAGATAAACAACTGTTTGTCTTTTAGAGGGCACCTGATGTCAGCCCTGTTCAGGGAATTTTTTTAGTGCTTGATGTTGTATTGTGTTTTTCATATTTTGTTGGGAGCTGTCCAGAGTGCCTGAGGCAACCCAATCAGAAAGGATTATTATTATTATTATTATTATTATTATTATTATTATTATTAATTTGAGGAATGTGTTCTGAGGAGAAGAAATGCGGCCTGGGGAGAGGCCTAACACTCCACACCCCTGTTTTATTACATCTTCACATTTGGGCATTTTTAGAATCAGTAATTTCTCACTTCCATTTGCCACCACTGTCCCAGGAAATATTAATATTCAGCTCAGATGTGTACTACATGTGATCTTTGCAGATGCCTAATATAAACCTGTGACATGTTATTGTGGTACTGCGTTGACCTTTTCATTATGCTACGTTTCAGCCGACAGTCCTTTCCTTTTTCTCTTCCGCATAGTTAAGGAAGTGACAAGGAGAAAGGACAGTCAAATGCATTTGCAAAATGTTTAAAGGCTCGGATTATCATAACCTAAAGCAATACGGAATTTATTCATCTTTTACTAAGAGCTGGGTTTTTTCTTTAAGTCACCAGGCCAGTCCTTCAAACAGTTCCCATTCTGTTCATCAGCAAGCTGTTAAATACCTGGAAGATCCCAAAATCTTTCCAAAAATTGCATAGTGTTAAAGTAGGGGTGAGGAACCTGTTTTAGCCTTAGCTCTGTCTTCCTTAGTAGACAACTATCTGGAGCCTGTTGGGAAGAGGGGAAGGAGCAAAAAAAAAGGTGACCTTTGCCCTTGCACTGTAGCATTCCAGCCTTGCAAATGCCAGTTGTTTCTTTCTACATGCAGATAAAAGCCTTTCCATCCTCTACCCAGGGATCATCAAAGGACACATTGCAACCAGGCAAAAGCATGCATGGATGTCATTGGCTCAGAGATGGAAAGAAGATAAAGTCCCGACCAGAGAAGAATGGCAGATCAAGTTGATGGATTATGCCGAAATGGCCAAAACGACCGGAAGAATCAGAAATCAGGAAGACCAAAATTTCAATAAGGAATGGGGAAATTTATAACTTATCTTAAAGACCATTGTAAACAGTTAAAATCGTTAGTAGGATTGGAATATCACTTGTAGTTTAATGGTGAATTTTGGACACAATGGAGAGGTAAAAGATTTGGATTATCATAAAAGATGCAGGAGGAAATGATTAACAATAGGACCCACAAAGGGGAGGAGGGAAGTCCAGGAGGATTCCTTGGAATCTTGTTTTTATGTTGTAAATTGGATAATGTGACTGTAAAATTTTGATTTGAAAAACCAAATAAATAAATTTTAAATAAATATATAAGCAAGTGAGAAAGGCAAAGGTAGAATAAACCCAGGGATGGGTGTAGCTTGATAGAGAAGGTGCTGCCTGGACAAAAGCCTGAGAGCCTGACCATAGAGTCCAGAGAGAGCTAAAGTTTCCAACCCTTGCTTTTAAAAAGCACACTTTTCCAATAAATATCCCGAGGAGCATCTGCATTATTTGAGAATACACTAAGAATTGTGATGAGAGAACTGTGTTCTTAAGTCTGCGTATGAAGAGGAATACAAGTGACTGGGCAATCGAGATCTCTGAGACACCACTTTTCCAGCTGCCGAACCACACTTCGGCTGACCTCGACTCCTGCTTCCTTTGGTCATGGCAACTTCAGTGATGCAGAGGCACCAACCACCCAACACCGACATTGCAGGGTGGTGGCAAGGTCTGAGCTGTGTGGGTGCAACCATGGGATCAGTGGATTGGCTCTACCAGTGCACTCGCATGGCCACAAGTTTGTTGCCCCCACACCACACCAGAAATGCCACTGTCTAGAGGGCAGCTTTGCACTCCTGCTACAAAACAACCAGCTGCTCTTGGTCACCTGTGTTGGACACAATTATCCAACATTTGCAGTCAGTCAGATGACTGATACAGAACCTACTCAAATTGACAGGTGGTCATATCATTTTCAAGCATATGCAGCATAGAGATGATTGGTTCCTGGTGAGTCTGATATGGACCGTTTCAAGCCTGTTCCACAGCCTACTTATTTGTGCTTGTATGCATTTAACATAACCTAGGGTTAGCTTTCGTGTAGAACTCTAATTCAAAATGTAGTATAACGTATTTTTCCGTGTATAAGATGCCTCCATGTATAAAATGCCCCCTACTTTTGGGGACCCCAAATGTAGAAAATGGGCATCCATGTATAAGACTCCCCCAGATTTTTAACCTTATTTTAAAGTGTTTTTTTAAATAAAAAAACCTAGTCTTATACATGGAAAAGTACAGTAAGTCTCTGAGCATTCATAGATTCCCACCCCACCCATCTCCGCACCCCACCCACCTCTTTCCCCCTTTTCTTCCTAATATCTCAACAAAGGTAACTGATTTGTAAAAATGTTACATGGAAAAAATATGAGAGAGACATTACACATACCTTTGTAAATCAAGAAAACCTTTAATAAATTTTTTTTTAACTGCATAGTCAGGATTACTCAAGGAGAAACACACTTAATTTCATCCAGTACTTCATCCAAATGAAATTGTTTCTATACAACTTTAAGACATACTGCCACTATAAGAACCATGACGGTATAGTTAATGGATAGTGGAGTTGCGCTAGGAGGTTGGGCTTCAAATGCCCACTCACCCATAAAGGTCACTAGGTAACCTTGGCCTCTGGGCTCTCTCAAACTGGTCCACCTCACAAGGGATCTCCAATACATGTTACCCTGAAGTAATTGGGAAAAGGGCAGCTTGCCCAAGATTTCCCACATCCAGTCAGGGGCGGCCCGTCCCATATTGGTATCTGAGGCAAAACAGGAAGGTGTCACCCTTCTCCACACCCACACTGCCTAACTTACTCGGGTTGCACAGTAGCATCTTCCAGCGAGATCTTGCAAAACCATGCCAGAAGCAGTGATGGCAGCAGGGGTGTGTGGGGCACCCACGGGGACACTGCCCCATAGGATTCCACCACTCGAAGCAGGATGCTTCACTCCACCTCATAGGCCCTAGGTACTGCAGGTGGGAAAGTAGCAAGTACGTTGAGTGATTCTCTGTAGTGAGAGTTTCACAGAGAATAGGCTGCAAGAGTGACACTGAACAAATTAAACTTCACGGCTGCATATTTCAGGATGCCGCAGGATCCACCGCACCCACCGCACCCACCATTCCCTGTTCTCTTTCATCATTTAATGGAGACATAAAAAATCCATTGTTCTTCAAGAAGACCCAATTTCCCAGACAAAAAGGAACAACTCTAATGAGCACAAGGTAAAGATCAAAGAGATGGCGGAAGCAGGGGGCGCCTCATGCTAATGACTTAAGAACTAGGGTATGTTAGGAGTTAGTCACGTAAGGGGGAAATGGATGGAGAATATTAAGAACTTCATAAAATGCAATGGAACAGGTATACAACTGCAACTGTAGAGCTTAAACAACTAAAACTCTTGATTATCACACAATGCGTATTTTTCTTCCCCTCCTTGATGTGTGGTATTGCCCAAATAGTGTTTGAGGTACCATTTGCATTGAAAGGCAGGCTCACAGTGAGTGCTGAATGCGAGGCCTGCAAGGTGGTTGGGTGTAAGTTTTGCCACCTTATGGGATCTGCAGCCCACTAAAAGCTCAAGTTCAGAATCCAGAACACAACAAAATATAGTCAACACGTCATATATCCTCGAGAACACTACATTCTTACACCCACTCTCTGAACACTACATTCTTACACCCACTCTCTGGTATAAAGGTACTTAATGACCCTGTCTCATTGCACACTGAAGCAACAAGAGGAACATACACAGTCTACGTCAAGGCTGAGGAACCTGCGGTCCTTCAGGTTTTGTTGGACTACAGGTCCCATCATCCTTGACCACTGCCTGGGTTGATGAGAATTGGAGTCCAACAGAGAAATCGGAGACGCCACAGCGTCCTCATCTCTGCTGTATATCGCTTGTTAACCATCAAAGATTTAACTACCACTGCTACCTTCCAAACCAGGCCTAGGAATTATCTTGCCTTTTTGGATAGCCACTTTTAATTTACCTGGGTTCCTGGTCAAAACATTTCCTTCCTAACTGGGCACAAAAATGTCACACTGAGAGACAAATGAGAAGCAAAACCAGCCACACATCAAACAGCATTTCCTCAAATCCTAGGTACTGCAGAGGCACAAAAATGTCACACTGAGAGACAAATGAGAAGCAAAACCAGCCACCACATGCACAGCTTCCCTCAAAAGGTATCTGCAGAGGCTAATTATTCCATGCAGGTCTAAGCAGGCAGAACCAAGCCCAACAGTTTACCAACTTGTCAGCTCTAAACACATTTTTTTAAAAACAACAACAAACAAACAAACTGATGTCCACTTACCAATTTCCCTCGAGATCTGTGTGAATGCTTCGACGCCGCTCTCTCCATAGTTCCCCTCTGAAGCCAGTGTCGAAACATAGTTCCATCCAAGTGCTGTCACGATATCAACCATGGCTTGGGCTTGATAAGAGTCGGGTGGCACCACCCGAGAGAAAAAGTCATACCTGGTGTTATCACTTAACTCTGGTGCTGTAGATGCATAGCTGATTTGAGGTATCTGCAGGGGGGGGGGAGGAACAGAACAAAGGTAGTTTTTACATCTCTGAAGCGTAAATTTAAAACCAAGTGTGATCTCCAACGTAAGTCATCCACAAAGGAAGTGCCTTGATTTCAACAGGTCTACTCAGGGTATCCTCTTCATGGATCACTGCCTTGTCATGGCGAAGGGGATTGAATAACTCCAAGAAGCTATGAGCTATGCTGTGCAGGGCCACCCAAGACGGACAGGTCATAGCTGAGAGTTTAGACTAAATGTGATCCACCTGGAGAAGGAACTGGCAAACCACTCCAGTATTTTGCCAAGAAAACTCCATGGACATAAAATAGGAGAAGCTTTGAGAAGAAAGTGAGAGTTTCTAAGGAATGCTCTGGTTCATGGGGTCACAGAGAGTCGAACTCGACTAAGATGACTAAACAACAAACAACTCAGGGTATAAGGTAAAGGTAAAAGATCCCTGGACGGTTAAGTCCAGTCAGACTTCATTATGGGGTGTGGCACCCAGCTCCTGTCAACCTAGCAGTTCGAAAGCATACCAATGTAAGTAGATAAATAGGTACCACTGCAGCAGGCGTTTCTGTGCACTCTGGCACTCATCACGGTGTCCTGTTGTGCCAGAAGCAGTTTAGGCATGCTGGCCACATGACCCAGGAAACTGTCTGTGGACTCAGGGTATAACTAACATTGAAAATCTGCTTTAACTAAAGTTAGCAATCAAAACTAAGCTGCAAATTATCAGTAAACCTTTTGAGGCACAAATACCAATAATAAACCTGTGATTTTATGGATACTCATCAACAGATATGCAAAAGTTTATACCCAATACGAAGTAACTTTTTATAATACACTAGAATACAATAAATATTTTTTAAAAAATCTAATCCAAAAAGAAATGGGAGCAAAGAGAAGGGAGAAGGAAAAAAGAAACATAGGAAAGAAAAAGGAAATTTAAAAGGGGGGAGGAGAAAAAGATGGAAAGGCTTCTGATTCCCTGTCTGTCAGCTTACCGTAATATAGTAACTTGCTCAAAGTATTCACACAAATTGACAACCAACTATTTTCTAAAAGCCAATGTTTTTTCAAGCTTCAAATCCAGATATTACAAGTCCCTAGGAAGTGTTTCCGATATTTAATAACTGAGGTTCATTCATTTCAGTGGGGCCTACTCTGAGTAGGACTTAGTTAGGAAGGCTGCTTTATGCCAAGTAAGATCTGTTGGCCCATTTAGCTCACTTCTATCTGCACTGACTGCCTTGCCAGGATTCAGTTCTCTCTCAGTCCTACCTGCAGATGCCAGAAGACTGAACCTGGGATGTTGTGCATATAAACCAGATGAATACAAGCCAAAGTGCACATGTTTCTAAAGACAAAAAAAGTGTTCCAAAGTTTGATTATTCCAAAGAGGAACCAGATTATTAATTTGTATGCAGGGTCCTCAAAAACATGGACATTATTTCACTCATCCATGTTCCTTTTCTTTAAAAAACAAAACCACTGGAAAACCCTGCATTCCTCAAAACTTAATATGATTCCTATATTGTTCCCAAAGGGAATGACTAAGTACATTTCAAGAAGGGTTTTTTTTTGTCAATAATGTGTGCTGTCGGTAATGTTACTAAATAAAAATTACGACTGAAAAATTATGACTTTCGCTCGGAGCTGTAAATTTTATGAGTTTATCTTGACAGTAACAGTCCTATAACCCCCTGTAAAATATTCCAGTGCATTAATCATGAACCTAAGTCAATCGAGGGACCCATGAAAGTGTAACTGAGCACTGTCCAAACTGAGCCGTATCCACAAATGAAATATATCAAACCTATATATGGTTTTTGATTTCTGGACCCCATAGCGCACAACAGGGCTGGGGCACGTCTGACCTGGCGGCCGATTTACAAAGCCCTTTCCCTCCAAAAAAAAAAACAAAAAAAAAAAACACGTCCACCTACCCGACCCCGATATCACATGGGAAGTCAGGTGTGATGCAGGTAAAAGTTGTGACTACCATCACTTTGAGGTTTGTTTGTATTTAAACTACTTTCAAAAGGCCAAGCCCAGTCACCTGATAAGATGATTGGCAGGTGGGTAGCCTCATACAAATGTAAAGATTGACATCCATGAGGGGAGGAGATCTGGCCCCACCCTAGTATAGAACCTGAAAAACCAGATGCAAGAAACCAGAGGCTAACATGCTACTAAACCCAAAGAGTTTGTAGTACAGTATTTTTCGCGCATTCACATTTGTTCACTACCCAGGGAAGGCAATAAAGTTTCTCCCATTGGCTAGAAAGGAAACACCCATTCCAAACAGGCCAGGTGCGCAATTGCCCTAACACCTCCATAAGGCCTACTTAACTGTGTCACAACAAGGGAAAATAATAGGAGCAGAAATAAACTTTAGTAAGTCTGGTAGTCCCAAACCTGCCATTGACATTGCATGACCTTAATCAAATCTTTCCTTTAGTGACTCATTTGTTTTCAATGCCATTCTATGGTCTAGTTTGCTGTGTCAGCTGTTGTTGGGAGATGATTGTGAAGGGCATCAGGAGTCTACATTAAAAATATATATAGGATGCCCTCAAAGACCCGAACCCACATTAAAAGCATGGGATGGGAATCCATCATTAAGGATAAGTCATTTTAGGCTATCTCCTTAAGCCATAAATAAAGATTCCTCCAGTTCAAACATTGGTTTATTACTTTATAGATATCAGCACCAAAACGTTGACATTTTTAGTCTTCTGAATGTGACATTTTTCCAAAGGAAGCAAAATTGTCCCCTAAATGCTGATTTCTGTCACGCTGGTTTCTCAGCATGTCATCCTGCAGTTCCTTGGGAGATGCTGGTATCTGGAACGCTAGCCTGGCGACAATGGTCACGGCATCCATAGAAGCTTTTCCCTGTAGTTTTCATAATGGTTTTCCTTGTTACAGAGGATGAGGCTCGGATGAATGGCTCCCTATTCATTCAGACTCTGACTTGACTAGGAACAACAGGTCCACGCAGAGCCCCGCAAATAGGCCTGAATCAGGTGCCTCATTGGGCCAATAATGTCCTATGCATATTCATTAACCCATACGTCAAATGTTTTAAAACTGCCATCAAATGTCCTTGCCCTTGTAAGAAGCTGTTGCAGGTGAGGGCCTATGAGCAACAGCATCGGTGAGGTGTTTCTAGGATTAAGGTGAAACCGTGAAGTCCCCTTGTTATTTTTGCCAATAGATGCTGCATGCTGTTTAAGTATTCCTAGCAAACTACAGTTCCCAAGATACATTGGAAGGAAGACATATTTGTTAAAGTGGTCATAGAGATCATATAATTGTAGAGTTAGGGTCTGAGGATCATCTAGTCCATGGGTAGGCAAACAAAGGCCCGGGGGTTGGACGGTCCAGGAATCAGCGTGTTTTTACATGAGTAGAATGTGTCCTTTTATTTAAAATGCATCTCTGGGTTATTTGTGGGGCCTGCCTGGTGTTTTTACATGAGTAGAATGTGTGCTTTTATTTAAAATGCATTTATTTGTGGGGCATAGGAATTGGTTCATTTCCCCCCCAAATATAGTCCACCCCCCCACAAGGTCTGAGGGACAGTGGTCTGGCCCCCTGCTGGAAAAGTTTGCTGACTCCTGATTCTAGTTGAACCCCCTGCAATGCAGGAATGTGCAACTGTCCCATACAGGGATTGAACCTTCAACCTTGGCGTTATCAGCACCATGCTCTAACCAACTGAGCTATCTAGGCCGATATATGAGTGCTTTTAATGTATGGCATGAATGTGGCCTTCTATTCCTTATGGTAGTGAAACCGAACCCAAAACATAGACAGAAAATAAGAGTGGCCCGGAAACAGATTGGATTAAAAATAATAATGCATGGATACAGATTCAAAGTGAATCTTGGGGCTGTGTACACCCTGAGTATAATATAACACAGGCATTAAATGCACATAGAGGTGAGTAGATGGCCTGATAGACCGTCCCCTATGTGCACTTGGCATAATGTCGATAAAAGCCTAGGCTTGCACAAATTGTGGATTCATGAGCTCTTTCCATGCAATCGGGACCCTGCCTGTTCAAAAGTTGTCTGAACATTCATGGACAGAAGCTATATGTGCAAGCTACTTGCACATATCTTTTCCGACTTCACACCAAACATAACATCAGCCACAAGCACAACCTATTTGTTCAGAAGAACATCTGAATAGTGTCCATTTCCTTATAAAATATAAACCTATCCAATGTGAAATCTGATAGCAATGAACTATCAGGGGAAGGGAGGGGGAAACAACCAAAAGAAAACAATACAACATTGTGCGCATGTAAGATCAAAAGAGTTACTCTCCCTATTTTGTTACAGTTTTCTTCATTATTTTAGCAATTAATTGGATTGGAGTCTCTCAAGGAAACGCTTGGAGTGAAGGGCCTGAGGGAATGACAAAATAGCAATCTCTTGGAGTGAAGGGCTCCAGTGAGGGAATTTCAAAATAGCAGATTTCTCCAGTTTTCAGGGAGGGAGGGAGGGAGGGAGGAGAGGGAGAGAGAGAGAGAGAGAGAGAGAGAGAGAGAGTTTTCTAGAGAAATGGGAAATAAGTACAAAAGGAGATCTTGCATCTGAAATTATTCCATAACGATGCTGCTCAACTCAGATCTCCTGTAGGCAGCACTTTTTTCCAGCTGGAAATCACAGGAACTCACTTCCGGCAACTCTCAGGTGGCATTCTAAGAGAATGAGGGAGGCATTCATGATGAGGTCCAGCACCTATTTTTCTAGAAAAATAGCACTGCTTGTTGGATGGGTATGCTCTTCCACAGAGCACTAAATAAGTGCACCAAAAACAAGCAGCAGTGGGCGAGTGTTGAGGGTCACAGAATGACTTTTCTTATCTCTACAGCTGCGATCTTCTGGGTGACATGGACACAGTTAGGCAGTTGAATGTGCCTGTTTCCTCCATCTGTTTTCCCTCCCACCCTCTCTGCATGGCCCCGGATGCTGGCAACCCATGCTATGCCACCGGTTGCAGAGGCAAGCCTAAAATCACCCTTGAGCATAGCTGTCAACTTTCCCCCCTTTTAAAGGGAAATTCCCTTATTTCGAATAGGATTCCTTGCAAGAAAAGGGAAAAGTTGACAGCTATGCCCTTGAGCACTTAGTGATTAGAGATAATGCACTTACTTGGCAGTGCTGGTAAAAAAATAAAGAAAGAAACCCTGACTGCTGGTCTTTCTCTATCAATATCAGTGCCTCCTCACCCAGAATGAGAGGAACAATAAAATCCTCAAGGCTTTCACACTCAGAGAGCTGCATCATCCAGTGCCGCATCCTCCAAAATGAGAGGCACGCCACAATCCTCAAGGCTTTCACACTCAGAGAGCAGGAAAAGCATATTGCTTGTTTCACTGACTGGCTAAAGGGGGACCTCTCTTGCATGCAGCTGCCTCTAAAAGAAGTGAAACTGATCTCTTGGCACTATCAGCAACACCTGCACCAGTTTCCCACCGAGGAGGGAGCCAAACACCCACCAATTTATTGGGAATCTTTCGTAGGTGCTACTGTTTCCTCAGCCAGAGTCTGTAATCATCTATGTATCACAGTCTCCAAATGCCATCGTTTGGATGACATCCCCTCCTGTAACATGGGCCAATAAATTAGGAGGGTTTTTTTTAAGGGAGACAATTAATGCTCTATCCCAGTCTCTTTGCATCCTTATCAGTTGGCACAAATAAAGAGGAATCCTAAAGCAAAGCTTTCATAAGATTAAAAGAAGAACCTTTTTGGATCAGGGCAAAGACCCATCTTGTTGAGCATCCTTTTCTCACAGTGCTCAAGCAGATTCTTATGGGAAGTCTGAAGACCTGAGTGCAACAGCAGAAGATAGATTATTACCAGTAGATGGCATAGAAAACCCTCACCTAACATTGCCAACAGGGAGTTGGACTAACTGGTTTATACTTTCACTTTGGGTGGGAATGTCCATCACTGTGGGTGTCCCAAAATACAGTTGCCAATTATGGCCAAGAATTGCCTCACATTAGACTGTCTGTAAAAGGTAAATGTACCCCTGACCGTTAAAAAACAAACAAACAAACAATCCCTCATGGTAGAGTCACTCAGAATCTAGCCTTTTTCTGCATTAGTTTCCCCCCTAACAAATTAGCTAATTAAAGTATTAGCAAAGAACATTGCCACCCTAAGGAATCGGAGAGCACATATTCCTAGATGGGACAAAGCTGCAAGCACATTTCATGACAGGCGGTCCTATACATAATAAATGTTCTTATTTATTACAGGCTCAAAAGTAATCAGATGGATTAAACAGATGATGCAGTCTTCTTCCAGTGACAGACAATTAAACATTTGCACCATGTTTTGTCCATTCCCCCTTGTTTGATGTTATTCCGATAGACAAAGGGATTGCATGAACACGTCGCCAATGATTCCTTTGGTGTTTAATGTGAAAATGAGAGGAGAATGAGGAGGTTTTGGAATGGAGAATCAAAGGACCTCAACTGAGTACACACTGAGTAAGAAACCATGAAAGAAATGATGACTTTTATCAGAATTCCTGAAAATATTTGGTTAGTAAAAGGGAAAACAAAACTGTTATGGTTTACAAGCTCTGTTACATAAGGATAAGGAATTTAGGCATTCAATTTATGGCTTTTATATTACAAAAAAACCCACTAAGTGCATTTTTATGTTTATGGAATATAATGCTTCCTAAGCAGAGTAACTGCAACAATCTAGTAAATTCGGTAATGTGTATTTTATTTTACTTTTTAAAAACTCACTAAATTCTGGCTACATACCCAGTATAGATCTCCAGCTACTGAGGTATAAATTGGCACAGGATTTATTTATTTATTTTACTGTCATTTTGACGACCAAGTTTCACCATGACAGTGCTTTTACACAGTATGTTTCTCTTGCTCAGTGTTCCTGATTTCAGGGAGGTTTCCAAGCATTTTCAACTAAACATGTCTAGAAACTCTCTGAAGACCTCTGTGTTAAAGACTTGAAGGTCAAAAGATGAAGCCAACACACCTGGGAATGTCAAGGGCAAGGCTTCTGTGCACACCTGTACGGTACCCCATCCACCTTTATATTAAGCCCTCTGGTGTTCAAGTCATAATCTGAACAGGTCTTACACATCTACATTCTTAAAGGTGGCATCAAGGGATGCTGGGAAATATGGAAACGGGAGCAGCAATTGCCAATGTTCGCTTATTTGCCCCATGTCCAGAACGGGAATCAATCCAGTGAACATGACTAGTAATTGCAGTTGCTGTCAGTCCATAAATGATATTCAATTGATCCTATCCAATCTTCTACCCAAGTTGCATTGTGTTTCCTTTACCTTGAAACAAATGAGTTGGGATAATGTAATGACAATTTAATTTATGTCCTTAATTGTGTAAATGATGCAATTTTGCTGCAGCACACCGTAAGATGAATAACAAAGTTTTTGGAGGAATATGAACTGTAGCAGAAAAGAAACAGTACTACGTGTGAGGAATACAGAGAGTAAACAGTAGACAAACCCTAGCGACAGACATATTGACAAAGGGCTAACCTGGAAAAAGAAGAAGAAGAAGAAGAAGAAGAAGAGAAGAAGAAGAAGAAGAAGAAGAAGAAGAGTTTGGATTTGATATCCCGCTTTTCACTACCCGAAGGAGTCTCAAAGCGGCTAACATTCTCCTTTCCCTTCCTCCCCACAACAAACACTCTGTGAGGTGAGTGGGGCTGAGAGACTTCAGAGAAGTGTGACTAGCCCAAGGTCACCCAGCAGCTGCATGTGGAGGAGCGGAGACGCGAACCCGGTTCCCCAGATTACGAGTCTACCGCTCTTAACCACTACACCACACTGGCTCTCACCAAGACACCTTTAAAACGTTCCCAATATTTAGCCATTCTACCATTGTTTCTCTTTTTGTCTTTCTTACTCCTCTCACTCTTCCATCTTCTTTGGCCCAATTAATACGATGGTGAAATACCATCGACCTTATTTTAGTCAAGCACAAGCCGACACAGGTAAAGGCAATGGGGGGGGGGGGGGGGGGGGAACCGTGCCTGAAGATTTACAGTACAATAGGCCTATGATAGAATTTTTATACTCAATTTTCTTTCTTGTCAGAGTCTTGTAGTAATTTACAGCAGATTTTGTTGGGAAAGTTTCCTTGGTATTTTTCCGCTCCCGTGGTGTGGGGTAACACTTTAAAAGCCCTTAAAGAGTTGGGCTTGCATGATTTGAAACATGTTTAATAACTCCCGGGGGGGGGAGCAGGGCAATCTTGGCACCATATTAAAGGAAAGTCAAAGCAATAACTCCCTGACACCAGAAAAGGCTTTTTAAAATAATAACATAAAACAAAACAAAACACTGAGCTTGCAGTTACCAGTGTTTCAAAGGGTGAGCAGGAGTTTAGGCAGGCATTAGCATTCACAAAACAGAGCACTGGGGAGGAGTTCTGGTGGTATAAATATCTGAGACAACCGAAGAAAACAAGAATGGGGAGTTATCTAGAATGGGGAAAGAGCTTTGTGTCACTTCAGAATTGTGGCACAAGCCAACTTCTCACATTCCCCACTGTCAGGTTTGTTTGTGTTCTCAGGGGGTACTCAAAGGTACGCAGTACTGGCACCTCTTTTTGTTGTTGCTAAAAAGTGTGGAACTTACTGTAACAACTTCATGGTGAGTAAAGGTAAAAGTAAAGGTAACCTTGACCGTTAGGTCCAGTCGCGGATGACTCGGGGGTTGCAGCGCTCATCTTGCTCTATAGGCCAAGGGAACCAGCGTTTGTCTGCAGACAGCATGACTAAGCCACTTCTGGCGAACCAGAGCAGCACACGGAAATGCCGTTTACCTTCCCGCTGGAGCGGTACCTATTTATCTACTTGCACTTTGATGTGCTTTCGAACTGCTAGGTGGGCAGGAGCTGGGACCAAGCAACAGGAGCTCACCCCGTCACAGGGATTCGAACCGCCGA
Source organism: Lacerta viridis (assembly GCA_900245905.1). Lineage (NCBI taxonomy): Eukaryota > Metazoa > Chordata > Lepidosauria > Squamata > Lacertidae > Lacerta > Lacerta viridis. Next base: position 216,173 of record OFHU01001337.1, read on the forward strand.
CCTTCTGATCGGCAAGCCCTAGGCTCAGTGGTTTAGACCACAGTGCCACCCACGTCCCTTTCATGGTGAGTACCAACACCTATTTTTCTAGAAGGAGAAAAAGCATTGCCCACCATACATTGCCTCACGGCAAGGATGGGCATGCGATTGTAAAAACTGGCCTCACTCTTTGACCTCTCTGCTACCACCATCCCTGCCTTCCACACACTGGGTGCAATGTACAATGTAAAGCTTTATTGGGGGCATTTGAAGCCTCTACACAATTAGAATTGCATAAAGGAGCACAATAACGAGTGGACAAGCTCCTCCTCCTTCGGCTGCTGTTCTTGTCCTGCACAGGATGTAGCTTTGAGAAGAAAGTTGTTCCAGCACGATTTCATTTTCAATCTACGTTTCCACATTCAATCTAGGCATAAAGAGACTGTCAAAATATCCTGCATACTTCTCGGCAATGTTTTCTCTGCCCAAAGCTATAACAGACCAGATGTGAATTGCTAATAAGTCATTCCGTATTTACGCTCGCCATCCTTGGCTATCTTTGGAGACCAGTGCTATCTCCTCATTCATGCAAGTAATCCCATGGTACCTTTTGTCATCTGATGGTCCAAAAATGAAAATTGCTTTTTCGTCAGAAGAAGCAGGAAACCAGCCAGTTTGGTTTCAATGTTTCAGGTCATGAATTTCCACTAGCAGGCCTTGGGGTAGAAGTACAGGCTTTTTCTTGTGTTGCTGAAATGTTGCCTTATTACATATTTATCACCAATTATTCAGAGCTTTAGTGTTCTGAGATATTTATCACCTCCTCTTGTACAACAGCAAGTTCTTTGTGAAGATGAGAGCTTCGCTGGAATCAAATGGATCCTAAGGGTCTTGAAATAGAACACTTCCATGGGGCAGAGCGCAGGTCACCATTCCCAGCTGTTTGTTAGATCTCTAAAGTGCCATCTTTGTCTGCCTTCACTATATAGAGTTCTGTAAGTGAAGTGATGTTTTAGTGCATGCAACACAGATGGACAATGATCAAAGCAGGCTTCTGATGCTGTCATATTAGTGTTGTGGTTCTAAGCATTAAAAGCCTGTGCTGTATTAACACTTTGCTTGGGGAAAAAAAAAAAGATTTCAAATTAGATCTCTGGCACTGCAACAATTTGTACTGGTGGCACTAAGACTACCGGATTCAATATTCTTATAATTAATAGTATATTTATATCAGGAATGTATAACATGATCTATATGTTCTCTCACTAAAGTGAGAGAACACCCACTTTGGAATAGTAATATTGCTGAGATTTAGAATGGAAAGGGAGAAGTAGGATTTGACCAACGCCTTTGCATGACCACATTGCTTGCAAATAATGAACTCTTGACGACACAAGACAAAATCTCCCTGCATTTTGGCTAGTTTCATAAATAAGCTGTGGCCAATCCACAGCTGGTTCTGTTGCTTCCTTACCCCAATATTTAACTTGCATGAGCAATATGATGGATGGGCCAGGTTTTTCTAAACCTTTTCTGGGAATTCACTGGTAAAAGTTCAAGGAAGACTATTTTTAAATGGGCTTTAAAGACCTGGGTGTTTCATGGCTACTTTTAATTGATGCCAATATTCACTTATTTTTTATTTTACAGTTATGGTGTAATGCAATGGGTTGTATCTACTTGCAAATAGCTTGGCTCCCTCTGGAATTACAGGGAGAAGCTAATTGGGGTGGGGAAACATAATTGTAGAAGGTTTCAGAAGTTTTACTCAGAGTAGACCCATTGCAATTAATGGGGCTAAATTAGTCCTGCCCATTAAATTAAATGGGTCTATTCTAAGTAGAAAGTACTTGGTGCACACACACACACACATATATATATACATTAGATTTTCTTGATTTGCAAAAGTATATGCCTTGTCTCTCTTTTCAAATCATACAATCTTCGCTACAGATCAGTTACATTTCTTATGAGACATTAGTGTTGAGTACAGTATAAGGTCAGGAAGACGAGGGGGGAGAGGAGGTGTGGGGTGAGATTTATATTTATTGCAGTGTACGTGTGGGGTTTTGTGTCAGCGTCAACTAGACAGGTTCTCTTTCCATTCGCTTGTTATGCTTCCTTAGTAGTGAGAGATGTTGGGGGCGCAGGGTATGGTTGGTTGTCTGTGGGTGGCTGCAATGGCGTTTGTTTGCCTTTGTGAGGGGGGGGGCTGGGCTTGTTGGGTCAAGTAAGCCAGAGTCATCTGTATGCTGGTGGCAGGGTCTTGTCTTATTGGGCTGTGTATGTGGTAAAGGGGAGCCATACTGGGGTGAAGGCATCCTCTTCTATTTGTCCCCATGCCACTTTCAGTTTATTGCAGGCTTCCTCAACCTCAGCCCTCCAGATGTTTTTGGCCTACAACTCCCATGATCCCTAGCTAGCAGGACCAGTGGTCAGGGATGATGGGAATTGTAGTCTCAAAACATCTGGAGGGCCGAGGTTGAGGAAGCCTGGTTTATACTTGGTGCATATATAAAATAAAGAATGGGACCAAAAGAAAAAGCACTTGAACTGACAAAATCTCTTTACCAAATCTTTGTAACCACAAAAAAAAGAAATTTAGCAACTGCTCCTGTTAATGTTTTGTACATGACCCAACAAGCAAGCCAAATGTCACTCTGTGGTCCTGCAGTTTCTGACCAGCCTCACCACTTTCTTTGTGGGATCCAGCATTGGACCCCAACACAACATATCCTTAGACCAACACTTACTGCCAGGACCCACTAATGATGCTTTCTCTGGGCACCCCATTCATCCCTGTCCCCCCCAGTCCACTGTTATGATGACACCCCCCCCCAGGTGGCTGAATCCAGCTTCCACACCTTCATTTTGCATATCTTGTTCAATGAGTGTAGGAGTTCCACAGACTTGGTGCTTTGAAGTAGATTGCAGCAAATTTAATTCTGGCCCAAGAATAAGGACAACATTTATCGCCACATTCATTTTTATCAACATCATGTGTAACGTAGGAAACAGTTAGGTATGCCGACACGTTCGGCAACCAAGTACAAAATCAGTCCACTCTTCTTCAAAGAAATGTTGCCCCCCGTTTCCTTTTTTGCAATGGAAAAGGAAAACTGACAAAGGAATCCACGTTCAGTCTTAACTATCAAGTCAAAATACAGTAGCTGCAACGGGAGTTGAGGCAAACCAGAGTTCTTGCAAAGCTGTCATCAGGTAGTGATTTAGGGACAATTGATACAGCTTCTCATCTCAGATGGCTTACAAATTTCTACAGGCATGCAAAGCCCAAGCGTTCAGGAAATGTGCTATCACTGTATTCCTTATGTGACATTGCTTCTTCTCCACTAATATCATATTTGGAAGACAGAAAGGTGCAGATAACGCCTCTGTTTTCAAGTTCTCCAGTCTAGGTGAAATGGGCACAGCTCTTCTCAAAGAACTAGGCAATGACACTATGAGCAATCCTAGGCTTTCCCCCACAACCACCCCAGGAAAGGCAGGGCTTTATGAGTACTGCCTCTGCAGCCATGCCACTCATGGCAGCCAGGGCAGGAGGTGTGAGGGCAGGCAGTTCACTGTACCAAGCCAGATCTGGTGCACTGATCAGGACCAAACTCGGTGAGATGCCACTGGGCCATGACTCCAGAATTACCTGCATTCCACAGTCAGAAGGGGATGTGCCAGTAGAGTGACACTGGCATCACTCTGCAGCCAGCAGCTAGAGGGAGACTGACAGAGCCCGGCAGGGGTGGACAGAGGGACATCTCAGCCCAATCTCCCGACTCCAGTCTGGTTCAAAGGGTGCTTGGATTGCTTTGTCCAATGCTGTTTATCCAAAGGAAAAACAATATTTTTCATTCCTGGTATCATAATCCATGCTCATGGGGTGTATTCCCAGTGTTCCAAAATGAAATTCAGAAGCAATTGGAAGCACACGTGAGTTTCCTCCTGTAGAGACTGCTGTAACTCCTTGCTTATTGATGCAACTTCTTGCTTATCAAGAATCAGTTTGGTGGTTCATTTCCACCAAACCCTGAACCAAGTTTTGTGCAGGAACCCGGCACAAAATGATTTCGCAAGGCATGTGCATCACAGAATAAGACACCACTTGCTTTTCAGTATTCACCAGCTCTGAACATTTTTATTTATCATACTGCATGAAGAAGAGAAAGCACAGAAGCATATTAGGCTAGTTTAGCAACAATGCTAAGCCATGGTTTAGCATTACAATATGAAACCTAGCATTTCCCCGGCTTCCGCATTTCTCTTTCCTCCTCCTCCATTTTAACCACAGCCATGTCATCCAAACCCAATAATCTGTGGCCTTAGCAAAGCTAAGCAGGGTCCGGTATGGTTTCAAATTGTATGGCGGACCACTTGTTGAAATTCCTGCATTTCAATGACCCTCAGGGTACCTTCAAATTCTACAAATCTATGATTCCATGAACCTAGCACGGGATTATTAGGACAAAACAAGGGGATCTTAAGATCCTTGGAGGAAAGGTGGGATATGAATGCCATGAATGGATGGATGGAAGGATGGATGTTTGGCTAGATGGATAAACAATTTTGAGCATAATTGGGTACTAAAATGTGGAAGCTTCTGAACATACAGAAGATAATTCTACTGCAGTAACCCACATCTCTCAAAGATGCTTGTCAGCAGCTGTGTTTTACTCCAATCAGTTCTTAGGTGCTAATGAACAGACACTTCTCTAATCCAATAAGTGATCAGTCTCTATCACAGTATGTTAGTTTGCATCCTCTCTTGTGTCAATATACCAGTGTAAATATACTAGATTTAAAAAAAAAAAAAGATATTGCGCACTGTGGGGTACTAGAAATTCAGTGTTGGTGCTTCTTCTTTTTTAATAGGGTCCAGGCATGTGAAAGTCTCATTAAAAAGTCCTTTTTTAATGAGAGCTGTTGCAAAGGAATGTAATCTTTGATTGCGGAATTTGGAATCTCATGTTAAGATGTGGGATGAATGGAACAAAACGGAAGAAACATTCCGCTCCGTACCCTGCAATGCTACACTTTATGGCAAAAAGACATTAAAAGGCACTTGTATGCATTATGCAATATTGTGCATTTAACACTCATCTTGTCACACTGTGCACTGCTTTGGAAGTCTGGGAAGATGAGGCTGCACCTAAGGACAGCTTGGGCTGTCGGCACGGTTTTTCTCCACAAGGCAGCCAACTGATAAATGTTTAACAGTTGCCTTTTTCCCAACAAGGGAGCTGTGCTATAATACTTCCATCACTTTTAAATCCAGCTTCTTGCTTCTCTCTTTAAAAAATAAAATTAAATTAAATACGCCAAACCAAACCAGCTACATTAAAACTGCTGCACATTAAATTTCCCACCATCTGTAAGCAACTTTTATCTAAATATTTTAAATCCAGGCAAGGTCCACATTCTGCAGTGGAAGATGAAGGAGCTGAAGATCAAATGAATGATATTCATGGGAAGAGTGGAGAAAAGGAGAGTGGAAAGTTGAGTTTGTGAAGAGCTTTTGGACTCTTCCTTTATAGTTTTAGAGCTCTCCCAATCAGCAGATCAAAAGGAGAGCAAAGATGATCAGGCAGCCTAAGGGATTTCTTGAACCATTAAAATTCTGTTTCTACTTATTTGTGGGGGAACTCTGATATCATGACATCACTTGGTTTGCCTGGACTTCGAATCTTACTCAGTCTGTGCATGTGTGTACAAAGGCTCTAAAACACACCTAACTTCACCGCTTGAACAAAATAGGCTTTCCTTTTAACTTGGCCTTTCAGGATCAGTTTGTAAGCTTCTTCATTAATTGGTTGAAAGTTGACGGCTGAAGCAGCCCACCAGGTAAGGCTCAGCTGCTATACTAGTTTCTCAGTTACTGGTAGAGAGAGGCAAGGGGTATTGGAGAGGGCAGCATGGCAGGAGCACTGGGTGGATTGCCTCTACCAGTGCACTAGCACACATTGGAATGAAATCTGGTGCATACATTCTAAATTTTCAGTTTGAACACCAGCACCTATTTCATAACTCACCATTCTACTATTAGCTGTCTCTTCAAATTTGATCCTCCCCAATACTAGGCACATTTAAAGCACATAAAAAGGTAAAGGTACAGGACCTCTGACAGTTAAGTCCAGTCGCAGACGACTCTTGGATTGCAGCGCTCATCTCGCTTTACAAGTCGAGCGAGCTGGCGTTTGTCCACAGACAGTTTTTCCAGGTCATGCTGCCAGCATGACTAAGCCGCTTCTGACACAACGGAACACCGAAACCAGAGCGATGCACGGAAACGCCGTTTACCTTCCCGCCGGAGCGGTACCTATTTATCTACTTGCACTTTGATGTGCTTTCGAACTGCTAGGTTGGCAGGAGCAGGGACCGAGCAACGGGAGCTCACCCCGTCGCGGGGATTCGAACTGCCAACCTTCTGATCGGCAAACCCAAGAGGCTCAGTGGTTTAGAATCTTGAGAGCTGTAGTTTACCCATCACAGAGCACCATTAACAAACTATGCTTCCCAAGTTTCTATGTGCTTTAAATATATGGTATGCATGCAGTCAGCGTCTTACATAGAGCTTTAACCAAAGTACATGAAACCAGGGACACTCGCTACTGAATGCCAATTTCACTTCCCATCCTTCCTGTGCTTACACGAAAGCCCAGCTGAGGATGCCATGGAGATTTCAGGAAAGGCAAGCACCCAGGAAGCCTGCAGAGTACTGGAGAGGTGAAGAACGGTTCCTCACAAACACTCCCTGGTCAGATGAAAATAAGTTAAGTGCAACAACAGCAACAACCAAACCCTGCATCCAACACATGAGAATTTCTTCACTGTTTTGGCACAGAGCTAAGAAAAGGGGTAGAGCTGGCAGCAATGACTTCCAATAATCTTTCCTCACTGTAGCCTTGGGAGAGTCCACAGGGAGTACAGAATTGTCTTTCTGACATTCTTGGATGCAAATTTTTCAAAGAAAGTTTCTCCCAGAAGAGGGAATAGCTGTTTTCTGCTTCCTAATCTGCATGCCCATTCCCTATTCGTCTTTGCACATTCTTTGCATCCCTCTTTGTTGTTGTTATCATTCTTAAATCTTAGAGTCATAGAGTCGGAAAGGTTCAGGTAGTCCAACCCCCCTGCTTGATAAAGTAATACGAGAGCTAGAGGAATCATAGAAGTGGAAGCGACCTGCAATGGAAGAATCTTTTGCCCAACACATGGGGCTTGAACTCACAACCCTGTGGTTAAAGATCTCATGCTCTACCAACTGTGCTACGCCAGCAGATATTCAACAGATAGCTGTTCAGCCTTTGCTTGAAGACCTTCAGTGGGAGAGAGCACCCATCACCATTGTAGATACTTGGTCTTTGATTGATCTGCTCTTACCAGTGGTGGCTGGTCCATAAGAGCAAACAGAGCTCTGTTCCACCAACTTCAATTTGCCCTCAGTCATCCCCTATGTGCCTGCCTTTATTGCTTAAAATCAGTCAAGGCCATCAGCTTCCTTTTCTTCAGTCTCAGTGTTGTCCTCGTAAAACTCAGCAGGGAAGAGGATTGGCTCTGGCACCAGCTACTGTTGAGCTCCCTGTCTGCTGGTCTACCAGTCCCAATGCCACTGGCTCTTACAATTTAGATGTTTCTCCTAATGTTCAACTGAAATCTACCTTTCTAATGCTTGAAGTGCATCAGATCTGTTCCTGCCCTCTGGGATAGCAGACAACCCTTTGTCTTGTTCCATGTAACAGTTTCCGGGTTTTTGAATTATGTTATCATTATATCCCCATGGCCTTCTCCACTCTTTTTTTTTTTGTTGGCATCACCCTACCTCAAGAGACAATAGAGAGTGCCTCCAAGGAGAATCGCAGCGCCTGCTGTGGATGCAGAGAGAGGTAAGTGTAACTGCTGCCTCCCACATTGTTTTTGGTACGTTAGCAGCACTGAAGTGACCTCTCTGGGGTGGAAGCCTGGGCTATGTGTGTGGAGGTCCTGGGCTGCCCAGACAACAAAACCTGCCTCTCAGCCTCACTGATGTGGTCCAAAGGAAAGTAGAGCAGTATCTTTGACACCAGCGTAGCTGCAGGAATTGCTGGAAGGAGGCATACAAGGTGTCATCCAGTTGTCTTAGGGGCTCCACTCCAGATTTGTGTAGCCTTTATTTCTCCAAAAGATGTCTCACACAGGCAGCGGGTATGGATTTTTCCTTGGAGTTTACCCCCAAAGCCTTTCTCATGAATGAGTGGAGGTTTAGGACCAGAGTATTCCTTCTCCTAGATGGTCTACCTTCCCAGGTTGACGAGCCTCACCTGCCTCTCACTTCCTTCTACCGTACGTACAGAAACCACCTTCTTGACCATTGGACCCACTACTGGTCTCATTAGCTTAATCTGCTAGAGCCTGTCTTCGCATGCAGGGGAAGCCCCAACTCACCGAGGGTTCGAGACCCATCAGCTACCCTCACCTGGTTTAGCTGGCCAGTCAAAGCTGTTTCCCAGGATGTGGCTGCTGTTGCATGCTGACAGCTTCTAGGAGCCACAGGTGAGAGCTGAGTACAGGGTGAGGACCAAAGGTGGAGTACAATGTGATCCCAACCAGAAGTAGCCTCCTACCCCTCCTATAACACCCCATACACCCCTTCTCTACTCTAGGCTAAAAATGGCTAGTTACTTCAACCTCAATGAACCTAAATTAATCCTTTCAGTTCCTGATCCTTTTTTCCTGCAGCCTTTGCCTGCCAGTCGTGAATCCGCTCCTGCAATAAAGCATTTTGCTACCTTAAAAATCCAGTGCCAGGCATTGTATTCCTGCTGTGGAATACCGAAGTAGGCTTTTCTAGCAAGTGAGTCAAGCAAGACCCCTGACTGTGTATCTGCAACAATTACTGCTGCTAACCTCCTTATTTTCTCAGTTGGGTGATACGAAATGGTACTGCCCACCGCAAAAGACTATGTTATTCTGTGTATCCTCTTGCATACATCTACTACCTTTTTCTTGGTTGCCAGGATCATAGAGTCCACGTTCAGGAGTAGCAAGAGATTGAAGGAATCTGGCTCAGAATGATCAGGTTGCAGAGTCCTTGTATGCTACTTTTCAAGCGGGAGGAAAATGTTAAGGCTTTGTTAATTTGATATCGTCTCCCGCAGTAAGCTCTCTACTGTTGCTCTAACATGGATCAGTTGGTAGAGCATGAGACTCTTAATCTCAGAGTAATGGGTTCAATCCCCATATTAGGCTAACGATTCTTGCATTGCAGGGGGTTGGACTAGATGACCCTCAAAGTCCCTGCCAACTCTACAATACTATGATCCTATGATTCTATTCTTCCACCTAGAAATGATAAGCAGAGAAGATCCATCTCTTTGCACTTCAGAGATGACTACACACTTCTATTTCCCACTGAAGTTTTTAGCTATGGGCGGATGCAGAACCTCCCGGTGGTTTTTGCAGGATTTTGCTACCATTATTACATTGAATTCAATTCAATGTGCATAAATCAGCGTCTTGCTTGAATTCCTCAACATTCTAAATAGAAGCGCAATTGATAAGAATCATAATAAGCTGGACATATTGACTTCCACAAATAAAATGGCACAGTGCCGCCACAACTATATCAAATAAAATGGTTCAGGCACAAATGCAGTAATCAGCCTTCTCCAACTTGCTGCCCTTCAGGTGTTTTAGACAACAGCTCCCATCATCTCTGACTATTGGCCATGGTGGTTTTGGCTGATGGGAGTTGTAGTCCATGAGAAGGCTGCCCTATTTTATGCTAAATTTCCAAATGAGATCCAGTCGCAGGGGGAAATGGATTAATTTGTAACTGACATTGTTACAAATACGTGCATTGCTCCAAATCTTTACAAATCCACATGACTGCTGATTCAAAGCTTTTCACTTTAAAAAAAAAAATCCCACACAATTATAATAATACCTATCCTTTGAAGGGACTTAATTTGCCTGCAATACAGTGAAGCAACGATTAACACGAAATTGCTAAGAGAAGATTGAAATGCTGGCTTTATATGCACAGATGTCACAACAGTCGGAAGCTAACAAAAAGGCTGGTTGGCTTTAAACATACATCTTAGCATTCAAGCTAACAGATGAACACAGTGTGCAGCGTGGGAGCATAAAAACAGGGCGATGTGGCACTAATCTCATTCCATTCACTGAACTGCCTACCCAGGATTACCTGCAAGAGATGAATAAGTCACTATTATGCATTGCGGACATTTAAACTATATTTCCTTGTGTATAATTAAACCTACATATTGAGGTCATTATGAGATTTGCCTCCTCCTGGAGCAATGTGTTTTTTTGCACCAAGTTCCTTGAGACATCTTATCCAAACAGGAAGGTCTCCATATTCTTTTTATTCAGATCCATGGTAACCTTTTAATTACTTGCCTGGGTCTTATAATGGTCAGATTTCAAGTATCTATTAGAATGCATTGCATCAGTCTACCCAGTAGCAGCTCCCCTGTCACCTCTTTAAGCTGCCAGATAAGGGAAGGAGGGGAGAGTTTTCCCAGCTAGGGGTGAAGGATGAATTCATCCAGTTCACATTTTAATGGAAACTCGCCAAATTTGCACATCCCACTGTGCAAACTGAAAAACGCAGCTCTCCTCTGAAATTCACACTATTTCCAAATCTTGCGGTACAGTTCTCCAACCCAAGAATGCATAGAAAAATACATAAATGAGTGAAGAGTGGTCGAATGGGGAATCTGTGCTCTCTCTCTCTCTCTCTCTCTCTCTCTCTCTCTCCTGCGTTTTAACCACCGCTCGAGGTCAAGGTAAAATCAATGAATAAGGGAATTTTACCGTCGTGGTCGCTCCAGGAGTAGGCGCCAAGCTGGTAAGCATGATCGCCCTTTTGTCTTAGCACTCAGGAATCCTCCTCTCCTCAGCCGTTTTCAGCGAGGGATGCCAGGTTCCTTTCAAGCGCAGCCGACGCTTCGGTAAGGAATCGCCTTCCCAACCTTGTTTGGGGGTGCACCTAGCCTTGCGCAGCCCCCCTTTCTCCAGCTGTCGACCCGAGAGCTCAGGAGCCCCCAGATTACACCTGAATGTGACCAGTGGCAAAACCGGAAGCCCGGACTCCAACTCCCATCATCCACTGCCAGCAGGATTGGCAGGAGTTGTATTCCAACAGCATCTCTGGGGCCATAGGTGACCCAAACGTATAGTAAAAAAAACTTTTACCCTTAATAGCTCCTTACAAGAAAGCATTACAATCAAGCCTATTCTTGAAACTTGGAGGTTGCACAGTGTTTAATGTAAAAATTCTCTAAGACTTCGCATGGCAATAACGAGTTACCCATGTCTAGACTCTTAAATGAGTGTGCTCATATTGGTTCCAATCAGCGTTACTTTTCTAGAAAAAGAGGTGTCGGAACCAGTGGTGTGTGGTGAAATTATTTTGTAGGGGAACAGTTAAGGCCAGAGGTGCCAGCTTGCTAGGGCAATTGGGGGAGCTGATGTTACATGCGTAACGTCCTGCCATTGAGCGTGTGAGCATCACATCTCCCTCCCTAAAGCAGCCAGAAGCTTCCTGGACTTTGGGAAGCAGGCGTCAGGGCTCTAGCAGCATTCTGGAGCCAGGGGGGCTTTGGGAAGGTGGCAGGAGGGCTCTTGGACTCTGTCAGAGCATCATGCCTCCCTCCCTAAACCAGGCTTTGGGAAGGAGGTGCCAGGGGGACATTTAGGAGACTAGCCTAGCCCCCTAGTCCACTAACTGCACACCGCTGGTCAAAACTCACGATGAATGCCTCCCTTCTTTCTTATAATGGTAATGGCGCCTGCCTGAGCGGTGCCGGAATTGATCTTTGTCGAGTGCCAGCTGAAAAAAAAAGCCCTGGTTCCAGTGCTCGAAATCTATCCAAACCAAACTTTAGTTTATACTTCACAACATATTAAAGTACATGGGCTTCTGAAACTAAACTTCTCATTTTACTTTTGTGTTCCAAAAATGTGAATTTTAAGTGCATGCTGTGTTTTGTTCAGATAAAACATACTGTATTTGCATATTATCAAACAAGCCACATTCCCACTAGAGCAATTGTAAAATGTGCTTCCTACCATCATGAGAATTTGTAAACATTTTGGTTTCAAATGCTTTTCGGAAACAACAATTGTGGCATTTGAAATGCCCATGTAAAACTGGGCCATCTGTAATTCTAACGAAATCCAAATGAACCAATTCAACTTTCGTGTTTCCCATTTTATATAAACCAAAGAATTGGGAGCCTAGAACAACCTGGCATTGTATCAAGAATATGTTAGTAATGATATATTACTTTCCTAAGACCATTCATCAAGGGGGTATAGTTTAAAAAAACCAAAAAACATTTTTTACTTCTGTGATTCCTTGGGGTTATGCAACAATTACCATATTTTTCACTCCATAAGACACACCTTTTCCCTCCTAAAAAGGAAGGGGTAAAGTCTGTGTGTCTTATGGAGTGAAGGCACTGGATGGCAGCGGGATCCCTCGGCTGCCGCTACAGTCGCAAGCAGAGGGATGCCTCTGCCGCCGGAGCCATGGCTCCTGTCAGCTTTTGGGCTGCTCATTCCTCCTCCACAGCCACCACCAACAGCAAAGGAGCGGGGTGGGGGACGAGTAGCCCGAAAGCAGCCCTTTCAGGCTGCACATTCCTCCTCCGCAGCCTAGATTTACTATGGCCTGGTTCAACCACAATGCTAAGCCATGATGTGCTTCATTTATAACTATCATTTGTTTCAACTTGTGAACCCAGCCCAGCAGACTAATCATGGTTTATTTTCCACTAACAAAGCATGAAGTTTTGCTGCAGGTTTTCAAACCATGGTTTGGATTGCTGGCATTTTGACAAACTTCAAAATCCTTGCTTAACCATGGTTTTTTTCAGCCACCCCAGACACCTGCCAAACTACAAAGCGCAAAACAAGAACAGATAGGAGACAAACCAAATTTTGGAGGAACAAGCCATGGTTAAAATAAACCATGGCTTGGCATTACGTATGAACGCTGGTGATAAATGTCACTTGTGACTACTTGCATCATCTCACCACGGATACAGCCTAATTCAAATGGAATCTGCAAAGGATGTAGATACAATATCAACATTTTCATCAAAGCTACCATTTCTATTAAAGGGGATAACTGTCTAAACAGCACATCATGTTTCAGATAAAAGGAATTAAAACTACCATAGAGCAAAATAACATTCTTGTTAATTGGTTTTGGATACATGTCAACTGCGAGTTTTCCATTTTGACTGGGCACCATTAAAACCATATCTAAAAAAGAAATGGATAATCTCAGATGGCTAGACTGAATTGATCCACCTAAAAAAAAGTCATTTATTTGTATAACCCATGAAAAAAGACCAAAAGGTCACCTGCAGTTTACTATAGTAAACTACAATATCATATGTCATGACTCATCACCTAAAACCTGTAGTGTGTAGTGAGAGCTGTGATGAGGACAGTGCTCAGGCTATGTCCTTGAGGAGTAGGGGAGAAGAGAACCACCAGAACATTTTTTGGGGTCCTCCTGGCCAGAGGATACTGCCCTGCTATCATACCCTGAATCAGTGGGTGACTGATTCAGTCCTCCCAGCCTCACAAAAGCCAAAGACTACAAAATCAAGCAGGGGGCCTTTAAGCAGGTGGAACACAGCACACTCCAGTTCTTGGAAGCTTACATGAAGCTTCAGTTTGTTCCAGCTCCTTGCAGAGCATCTTCTCTGGTTGCAGCAGAAGGACAATGCTTCACCCAGCAGGGTCCCGTTAGAGCCACCCAAGCGTCTTTTCTTGTCTGAGCTCCACTTTGACTTGATGCAGACTAGACGATGCCCACTTTCCCTGAGAGCCTCAAGCTCCCATCATTGCATCATGGTGTTAGAAGGTACTTCATCTTGTCCAAACCCCACTTGCCTCATTTCACTGATTGGTAGATGTCCTTATTATGAAGCACCCCCAACCCCCATGAATAATTTGCAACATTTAGGATGAAAGCTAGCTGGTTGCTTTTATTAATAGCCTATGGAGTATCAGTCTCTAAAATAACTCAACCTGCAATACATTAAAGCTCATTTCTCTTGCTCTGACGTTTAGATTTGCTCTCTGTTGTATCCTTGACATTTTGTTTTATACATACATTTGAGCCATCTAATAAAAATAAACACAGGCAAAACTGAACCATTCAGCAATTCAATAAAACCAGAAATCAATGGTTTTATGGGGCAAAAGCGGTCTAGGCAAGGACTGTGGCATTACCACCAGATCTCAACCTTTTCCATCAGTAAGGCAAATCTCATCAAAGCTCATCACATATTGTCAGTGGAAGATTCCATTGAAGAAAGGGAGTTGCACTCATAGAGAAGAGGAGGAGATATCATCCCACCCCTTTGAGTTGTAGGTTAATGTTGAAATCTGTGTCCTTTGAAGAGAATGTTGTTTCCTTCAACTGGCTCAGTATTTCCCATTTGAATATCAATGTTTGACCAGCCGAGAACAATCTGGGTTAGTGTCCATGCATCAGACACACACACACACACACACACACACACACAAAAGCTGTCTTTTGCTATTTACCAGATTGGCACAAAGACTAGCTAAGTACCCAGTGCCATCCATTTCTTTTTCACTTCTAAAACACACTCGCACAATATTCGCAGGAAATGAAAGTCACTTGAGAGCCTCCTCAAACTGCATCAAGCACTTAATTGCATCGATTTCCACACTTCAGCCCCCCATCACCACCACTTCTTCATATCTGTGATAGGAACAAACCAAAGAATAAATAAAATGCGTCAAAACTGTCCATGTAATAACCAGTCCTGACTGCATTTATTCATTTTATGCGCGACATTTCAGGCTGAGATGGCATCAGGCAAAATGATGTCAAATACATTCTTTTGATAAAGTCAGAATATTGCAATTATATATATTTTCCCCCTTACCAACTATTAAAATTGTCTCCAGGGGAATTGTGAAATTGCAATATTCACCCTGACATGAACCATGGGAGAGCCAAATGTGTTTTTCTCCTGATCTTTGATAGCTGGTACCAGTAACTGGAATAAAATATACATAGCTCGTGTCAGTAATTCTGAAACCACTCCCTCTGTAGATCAAAGCCTTTTACATCTAGGGATCATTCCAAGGATCATTTCATCATTGCAGCCCACATATCTCACCAATCCCAGACACCATAGTTAAAAAACAAACAAACCCAAAATTGATTTTAGTAGAAAACTGAGTGCGTTTCACTTTCTCTGGGAAGAATCTGCATTCTCCTACACCCAATAATTGAAATAAATTAAACAGCATGTGGCAATTTCCCTAATGTGTGTTAATTTGCATGCATTCTGTAAACGTGGGCACTTTGGAAGATGTAGAATGCTTACACAAGGGTGTAGATAGCAGAGACGGGGGAAAGCTGGATGGGATTCACAGGACATTAGTAGGCATTAAGTATGTAAGTGGGGAGTGACAAACACTACCTAAAAGGAGATTAAGGAGCTACGTGCTAACTATCAGAATTGTAGTAAAGTCAGTTGTTCATTTAGTTAATTTCAGACTCTGGACTTAATGTTCTTATGCAGGGTGGAGGAAGGTGTTCTTTAGATGTTTCACTTCAGTTACTTCAATGTGTTGTGAGTCAACCCTGTGGCATTTAGAGACCATCCTGATCAATAGGGACTCATCCTGATCAATGGGGGCTGTAATGATCTCAGGCAGGCAAGCAAGCTCCGATAAGAATTAATGAGTCTCTAGCAGTTTTATGGACATTTATTTACAATTTATATCCAGAGAACTGCTCCGAGCCTGCCGCCATTGCTACAAGTTGGTCACTCTGAGTCTCCGCCCCATTCACAGCACAAAGGGCACCAGAGTCCAGTCCTTCCTCTCTTGTACTGCCATTGCATTTTAACCCCTTCAGCTCTTCTAGTTTGGAGAGAAGGTAGGTTAACTCTCCCTCCCCCACTATGAAAAGAAGGACCCTCTAAAAGCTGCTTTTCTCCTGGTTGCATAGCAACCCCCTCAATGCCATCTATCTCCTCCCCTCCCTCTGTCTGTGACAGTGGTACCTCAGTTTACGAACTTAATCCATTCCTGAAGTCCGTTCTTAAACCAAATTCATTCTTAAACCAAGGCATGCTTTCCCTGATGAGGCCTCCCACTACCAGTGCCCTTCCACTGTTTGACTTCCATTCGTAGACCAAGGTAAAGTTCACAAACCGGATCACTACTTCTGGTTTTACGGACTTCGCAAACTGAATAGTTCGTAAATAGGACTGTTCATAAACCGAGGTACCTCTGTATATATATTTAATATTCAATCTTTATTCATTTATAAATGACATACTCACAAAAAGCACACAACATAATTCACAAATAAAAAGAAGGGGGGACAAAAAAAACAAAACACAAAACAATACAACTCGAAAACACAGAAAAAAATTCAGCCACCGACTTCTGCCCTGCTTAGTGTGGGTTCTTTGTTTCCATATTACTTGCCTCTATTTTTCAATAAACTTGACCTGTATTAAATCTTATTTGTGTTCTTTTTACCTTATGTCATTCCAAGAGTTATTCAAAGCATTCAAAATTTCTGATATGGGGACAATGTTCTTTTAAATATTGTCTATAAATCTCCCGTTCCTTTTTAAACTTTTGGGTCGGTCGGTCCCTGATCTTCTCCGTCATATCTGCCAATTCCGTGTATTCAAACAGTTTAACCTGCCACTCCTCTTTTGTTGGAATTTTATCTCCTTTCCATCCCTTGTCTGTCAGCATTCTCACTGCAGTTGTTGCGTACATAGAAACCCTCTATGGGACGGAGTTCCACAGTTTAGGGGCTGCTATAGAGAACATCCTCCCCTGTGCTGCCATCCCCAACAAAGTTTCTGAGTGCAACTGAACTACCAGGTGAGCTCCCTTGGGATGGAGGTGAGCTTTCCAATATTTGGGGCCTAGTCATTTCTGGCTTTCAATGCCAATGTGAGCAAATGCAGTTCTTTGTCTTCCACCTCCCAAGGAAGACTTCAAAGGCTCTTACGTCACACAGCTGGCACAAAAGCAATTTAAGATGCCTGGTTCTGTTCATTTCCAATCATTACCCTGGATTTTTAACACAGGTACCTCGGGACCTGTAATGAAGCTGAATCAATAGATCTCTTGTTTTCCTAACACAACATCTCAAACTTGCTCTCTTACAACAGGAACATATGCCTCAATCAATAATGCGTCCTTAGGAGACATATTTATATTGAATGATTGTGTTAATACACATCCTCAATGGAGCAGGAAGAAACACATTTCTCAAAGCAGCTCTGGAATATATATGCAGTAATAGTAACAACAGCACTTAGAATTTATATAGTGCTTTAGTGAGATCAAAGGTAAGGTTTGGTCACACCGCTCTCCACCTCTCCTGCACACTCACATCACAACAGATTCAGATTTTCTGAGATCCCTGGGATAATTCTTGGTAAATGTTCAAGACTTTCCAAGGAAAACCAATGCAGGGTGGTCCTCCTTTGCCCTTTCTGCCATTGCTTTCCTTTTTGCGAGACAAGTTATCCCTGAAAAGTGGGTGAATCAATTTCCTGGAGAACTTTCTGGAGACAGGAGAGGCTTTGTATGTCTCTTCTGAATTTGCCTGGGTCCTTTGGTGCATGAGCTTGTTTCCTGCCAAGCAGCATGAGAGATATAGTTGTTGTTTTGATGTTTCCTTGTACCATTCCTCCTGGTCCTTTGCTTCTACAGCAGGGATGGGGGACATGTGCCCTTCCTGGTGTTGTTGGACTTCAACTCCCATCATCCCTGGCTGTTGAGGCTGATGGATGTTGGAGTCCCACAATAGCTGGCGAGCTACAGGTTCCCCATCCCTAATCTAGAGAATATAAAGATTGACAGCACAAGTATGCTTAGAAGAGGAGACCTACTGAATGGATCTTCCAAGTATGTGTGTGTAGAATTGCAGCCTTAATCCTGGTCTGTAAATAGGAGAATATATATGTATATCATGCTTATTGGATACTTTGGGCAAATTAACCTCTAAAAGTCAGCTTCTAAATTCTGCTACAAAGCACTATCAAGCTCAAGTAGCCACAACTAATGGCGAAAATCATGAGGATGTCAGAAACACACTGAAAAAGAGGGGACCTCTACTTCTCATGGCGGCAAACGTATCAGCTGCATCCACACCATCCATTTAAAGCCCATTTAACCACAAACAAGTCTGGGAACAGTAGTTAACCTCTCACAGAGATACAATTCCCACCACCCGTAACAAATTACAATTCCCAGCATTCTTTGGAGGTGCTTTAAATGGATAGAGTGTATGCCGGCATAGTTTCTGATCTATATATCTATTTAAAGTGGAACTTTGCTATGCAATGGTGGCCACTCACACAAATATTCTTCAACGCCGCCAGCTGTTATTTAAGACCACTTATTGTTGTCCAAAGCTGATTTCAGTTCTCACTGACTTTGCTGGCATTCCAGCGCAAAGCAGATCTGCTCAGGGAACTGGGGTCAGTTCAGCTATGCTTAGCTGCAGCCCTAAATCCATTGACCTAGAATTAAACCATGGTGAACACAGCCAGAAACATACAGTGGTACCTTGGTTCTCAACCTTAATCCATTCCGGAAGTCTGTTCCAAAACCAAAGCGTTCCAAAACCAAGGTGCGCTATCCCATAGAAAGTAATGCAAAATGGATTAATCCATTCCAGGCTTTTAAAGACAACCCCTAAAACAGCAATTTAACATGAACTTTACTATCTAACGAAACCACTGATCCATAAGATGAAAGAAATAAACCATGCACTGCAGTCACACAATCATTCAATCAATCAGTAGCTGAACTGGGTTCCACACTGTCACAAAAACGAAACGAAAAGAGTCACAAAAACAAAAATGCAAAATAAATAGCAAAAACAGACAGATCTTGGTGTAACATTCAAAACGGAAGTGTGGCAATCAAAACAGAAGTGTGGCACTGAAAACGGAGTACGTTTGGCTTCCGAAAAAAGTATGCAAACCGGAAAACCTACTTCCGGGTTTGTAGTGTTTGGTTCCAAGTCTTTTTAGTACCAAGGAGTTTGTGAAGCAAGGTACCACTCAATGTATATGACATATATACAGTTGGGCTGCCTATGGGTGTTTTCTTGAAGAAAAAATAAAATCCTTGCTACATTTTCCCATTTCAGCTAAACCCAACTACTAAATAGTTCATTTCCTTTGTTCAAATGCACCAATTAAAAACATTAGAAAGCCTACATAACTGTAAGGCTTGTGCAAAATTGCCTCCGAGAATTAAGGGTGAAAGTGGAATAAGAAACAGAAACCACAGAGAAATACAACTCAGTGGTTCCAGAAGACAGGTGGTAGGTGATTCATTTCATGTAATTCTCTCCCATGTTTGACCATTAGTGCACAAGGCAAATGATAGCACCAGATGATTAATCCTTCGCAATTTCCACAGCAGCACCAAACCGGAGCAAGTTCACCTGAAGTTCAGGCATGACTTGACAAACTAGAATAAGTGTTTCATAGAAAACCCTCTGGAGGGGCAAAACAAAAAACAAAAAAAAACCCACAGCTTGTCGTAACTTCCTTGCAGCTTCCCGAACCAACAACTGCATGACGTTCATTACCATGGTTCAGCAAAGTAGATACATATTCAGAAGCAGACTTAGACATGGAGATGTAGTTGTGAACGTGGATTTGTTTTCAGGATAATACACATTCAGATGCAACTTGTTCGATGGGGCCGAGCTGCTGGGCTAGCTTCCCAGCAGATTAGTCACTGCTGCTTGCTGAGAGGGAGACAGGTGAGGCAACAAGGATGCATGCATGGTGCAAATGCACTGGCAGGGGAACAGAATTGGCTCCACCACTGTTTTCACTGTGCTGACTTCCTGCCTCCTCCCTCCCTCTCTGTAAACAACTGTGACTCACCTGCCAGGAAGCTAGCATAACAAGCCACTTCTGTTCACATTGCACTACTCAGTACTCATTGCACTACTCAATTGGTGCTGACCTGTCATGCCCTAAATGGCCTTGGCCCGGTATACCTGAAGGAGGATCTCCACCCCCATCGTTCAGTCCAGACACTGAGGTCCAGCGCCGAGGGCCTCACTGCGAGAAGTGAGGTTACAGGGAATCAGGCAGAAGGCCTTTTCGGTAGTGGCACCCGCCCTGTGGAATGCCCTCCCATTAGGTGTCAAGGAAAAAAACAACTACCTGACATTTAGAAGACATCTGAAGGCATCTGTTTAGAAAAAGTTTTTAATGACTGGTGTTTTAATGTACTTTTAATCTTTTGCTGGAAGCTGCCCAGAGTGGCTGTGGAAGAAATAATAAATTATTATTATTACTAGTGGTTTAAACCCGTTAAAATAACGGGCGCTAGAACATTTCTGACACAAAACCCAAAGTCCTGAAGTGCAGGGAGCAGGGCAAACCATGCGCTCCCTACACGGCATTAAGATTCCTGAGGGAGAAATGACGGCGTGTTTCCTTTTATTGTTCCTGTCCTAAACATACTTACTGCACGAAGGTAGAACAGGTTTCCTTCCGGATGTGTGGGGCTCCCAGCCCCTTTCGGAGTGTGGGGCGATGGGTGGGGAAGCGAGGGGGGTGAGGCGGCGGCGGAGGCGGCGGCATCATCTCCCGGGAGGCTTCGCCCCCCCCCGGTTCTCCTCCTCCTTCTGCCCAGCGGCGAGAGTGGCAGCGTGTCCTCCCTTCTCGGCCGCCCTTCAGCCTCTGGTGCACCAGCGTTCCATTTCAACCGCCGCTTCAACTGCCGTCTCTCTGCTCCAATCCCTGTGTCCGTGGGGCACATGCTCAGTAGCGCAAACCCAGAGACACACGGACTGGATGCAGAGACACTTGCGTTTTATATATATAGATTATTATTATTATTATTATTATTATTATTATTATTATTTTATTTTATTTTACCACCACCACCCAGATTGGTATAAATAATAAAATATTCATTCATTCATTCATTCATACCCCACCCATCTGGCTGGGTTTCCCCAGCCACTCTGGGCAGCTTCCAGCAGAATATTAAAATACAATGATTCATCAAATAGGGGACCCCTGACTTAAGGTAAAGGGACCCCTGACCATCGTGTTGTGTCCGACTCTGGGGTTGCGGCGCTCATCTCGCTCTATAGGCCGAGGGAGCCGGCGTTTGTCCGCAGACAGCTTCCGGGTCATGTGGCCAGCATGACAAAGCCGCTTCTGGCGAACCAGAGCAGCGCACGGAAACGCCGTTTACCTTCCCGCTGGAGCGGTCCCTATTTATCTACTTGCACTTTGACATGCTTTCGAACTGCTAGGTGGGCAGGAATTATTCATCAAATGATTCCTCAAATGTTAAAAGCTGCCCTAAACAGGGTTGCCTTCAGATGTCTTCCGAAAGTCAGATATTATTATTATTATTATTATTATTATTATTATTATTATTATTATTATCATTAATCATCATCATCATCATCATCATCATCCTCTAGGTCCCACTGAGCTGGCAGAATGCAATGCATCTTTCAATGGGGACAAAGATTCAGATCCTGACCCAAGGTCGCTAGCCATGGCTAGAGCTGGACCATCGTGACTGAATTTATTGAGTTTCATTCTTTGCTTTTATAACCCACTCAGTTCCTCCAAGCCTCTGAATAGAAAATATAAATGAAATTAAACACTGTTAAATCAACCCCATACTTACTCACAGCTATTATATTCCTAGCCAAGGAAGAGAAGAAGCTACGCCCGACATGAGCAATTAAATCTGCACAGAAGCACCTGGCTTTGTGTTTTGCCCTTCTCCGAGTCTTTTGCAATGGTAAGTGCATATGACTGGATCTTCCATCTGCCCGCAAAACCGCTGACCCTCTGCAAGCTGCAGGTGTGTCATCCTTTACGATTGCACACTCAGGACTTTAATCCAAAAGGGCATTTTTCTCCCAAGTTCTTCCAGCGAGGCAGGAGTAAGTCAAATACGATTCAACAAGACATAATAGTTCTGGAAAGGGAGGGGGGGAAGGAAGCGTAGCAGGTGCATTATAGCATGAATAGATCTCTAGATGAGACAGAAATCCGAGCTCTGCAGCCGTTTGCATGCAGCACTTAGCCACCCTGAACGAAATGTGCTTGTCAAAGGGAATCCACACATAGAGGGATTCGGAGGGGGTGGGGAAAGGAGACCTGCTATTACTGTACTAGTCAAAGTGCCATCATTGCGACCGGGGGGGGGGGGCAGAAGAGCCCAAAATATGCATTGCATTTGGGTTGCTGGGGGGGGGGGGGGGTTGTAGCCACCACATGTTGCCCTCCTAGTTTCTTTCTTCTTCTTCTTCTTCTTCTTCTTCTTCTTCTTCTTCTTCTTCTTCTTCTTCTTCTTCTTCTTCTTCCTCCCCTGCAATTCCGTAAGAGCAAATGACAGCCTCCAAAGACCCAAACTTGCACCCTCATTTGCAGCCTGTTCTCCACACACAGCGTGCAATGTCTTTTCTTTAAGATCTGTAGGATAAACTAGAAGAGCTGCTTTCAGAAACAGGGTCGCAGAGGAAGGTGGGGTGAACCCTCTCAGACACAGAAGCAGTCTACCTCCACGGCAAAGGCTGGAAGCGGTTTTCCACAGGCAGAAGCTGCAACGGCTTTTGAATGTAAGGTAAAAAGGTAAAGGGCCCCTGGACAGTTAAGTCCAGTCAAAGGCCACTATGGGGTTGCGGCGCTCATCTCGCTTTCAGGCCGAAGAAGCTAGCGTTTGTCAGCTTTCCGGGTCATGCTGCCAGCATGACTAAACAGTTTCTGGCACAACGGAACACCCTGGCGGAAGCCAGAGCGCACGGAAAAGCCGTTTACCTTCCTGCCGCAGCGGTACCTATTTATCTACTTGCACTGGCGCACTTTCGAACTGCTAGGTTGGGCAGGAGCTGGGACAGAGCAACGGGAGCTCAGTCCATCGCAGGGATTGGAACCACCAACCTTCTGATCAGCAAGCCCAAGAGGCTCAGTGGTTTAGACCACAGCGCCACCCGTGTCCTTGGGTACTTGGGTATCTCTACACCAGTGTTTTTCAACCACTGTTCCGCGGCACACTAGTGTGCCGCGAGATGTTGCCTGGTGTGCCGTGGGAAAAATTGAAAAATTACTTTATATATAGTCAATATAGGCACAGAGTTAATTTTTTTAACATTTTCTAATGGTGGTGTGCCTCGTGATTTTTTTCATGAAACAAGTGTGCCTTTGCCCAAAAAAGGTTGAAAAACACTGCTTAACACACACACACAGAGAGAGAGAGAGAGAGAGAGAGAGAGAGAGAGAGAGAGAGAGAGCATCTTTTCCTCAAGGACTACCAGATGTAGTTATATCTAATGTGTGCTCCTAACAACTTTTTGAAATCTGCTAGGCCAGGGGTGGCCAACTCCTAAGACACTGGCAGTGATCCACCCACATTTTTGGGGTTCAGGTCACAGGAAGGAGGAAGGCCCATTTTGAGGGGGTTCGGTCAAAGTTGTTGAGTTTTTTTCAGGGAGGAGGTAAAATGTTGAGCTTTTTTTAGGGGAGCCACAGTTGTTCAGCTTCTTTGGGGGGAGCCAATGATCTACCGCAGACATCCAGTGATCTACCGGTAGATCACGATCTACCTGTTGGACATGCCTGT